>MU223224.1:890107-903202 GCA_018584345.1 Thuja plicata | reverse complement strand
ATTGCTTGCTTGGACTTCACTTCATAAGGATGCTTGATGCTTGATTAGAAGACTTCAATTGCTTGATCATGGTTAGAGAAAATGAGAGGAGAAGGCTCCCTTTTATATGAAATTAGGGCACAATATTTTAAGGAGGCCTACATAGGATAATTAAATCATCATTTAAGCCTTTACCCCTAGGAGAGGACCTATATTAAATATAATTTAGGAATCAACCAATTCAAAACCCGAAATAGCCGACCCGAAAGCAAGAATGAACTTTTGCGAAGACCGACATCCGAAAACTGAAAGTTCCCAGGATTTGGACCCTGGGACAGGGTCGACCTGGTTGACCCTGTCCTAGGTCAGGGTCGAGGTCGACCCTATCCTAGGTCAGGGTCGAGGAGGTTGACCCTGTCCTAGGAGGTCGACCCTGTCCCTAAATCCCAAAAACACAGGTCTGTATCCCAGAATGCAGAAATCAGGTCAGAAAATGGTGGACAAAAAGGTAGAACAGGGGGGGGGAAGCCATGTCAAGATCAGGAACCCAGTCAAGGCGCTTGTCATGACCCCAAACCACTTACTCGGAAGGCTAAACAAGTCTAAAATGGAAGTGCTTCCATTTTCCGACTATACATTTACTTAATTTTATTTTTAAAGAGTTTTACTTAAAATTATTGGTAGTGTATTATTTATTTGTATATAAGTATTATAGACTTTAGTAAAGGTGGGAAAATAATACAAAAAAAAAAAGAAATAATAAGAAAACGGAGAATGGAGAGATAAACATGTTTCATTAGAGAAGAGATGGACGAGCTTCTAAATAGAAAAGATGCACTTAAGAATGTGTACAAAACATGTAAAGCAAAATGTAAAGAAAGGGTGACACTTAAAAATGAAAAATCTCTCAAGGAAACATAAATAGAAAACTGTCTTTTTCCCCCATAGTGAAGATAAAGACAAGAACTTCTAAAATAAAATAGTCATGGGAAATGATGAAAAAATACAAGAAGTGTGTACAAGGCGCATAGGTGTGTGCCTAGATGAATAGCATGTAACATAGAAACAAAGTTATGGCTCTCATGGTATAAGTAATAAATTTATAGTATCAAAGTAGGAAGAGATGTGTACATGGAAAGATGAAAGAATATAATTACATGATGGAGGAGGAAATCAATTAGTAAAAAGCTACATGGTCACAAACAAAATTATCAATAATTTCATAACTATTTGAGCACTCAACCAAGAGTGCCATGAAATAGGAAGTAGTTAGAGAAGGGCCCAAAGAAAGAAGAAATCTCATACTAGAGGTAGAATATAGAGGATAAATATGGACTCACATGATAATGTAAGAAAAGGACAAGCTTCATAATCTTACCAAAAGTAGAAGTAGGAATGTAACTGATGCAGAGGATTTGACAACTAGTGATCTCTTTCAAGATGTTAGTTTTGTGCCTAACGCAACCATCCTATGGTTTTTCTTGTTGGATCTTCTTCTCAATAGGATCTCCAAGACCCCTCAACCAACTTATCCTCCAAGGTATAGTTGGATTCAAGAAGACTCCAAAGTTACCAAGCTTAACTAGTCCAACTAGTTACCAAAAGCCTAGTTTCTTCTACCAATTCACCACCTAGTCTATCAAAGCTCTGCCTAGGATCTTCTCACACACTCACTAAAACTCTCCATACACTTCTTGACCCTTTCTTGGTCATTCTGCATCCTTCCTAACACTCCAAGATGCCCCATCCTTTCATTTGGTCTTTAATTCACTAGGAGAGCTAATTGTTCAATTCCTTGTAGCCCTGTTTTTACTGATTTTGGCCTATTGCTTCCAAAACCCCCAAATGACCTTGCAAACAAACTTGAAAATCTTCAAGATATCATTCTACCCTGTCAGAATCCAAAGCCTTGACCTTTGATTGCACCCAAAACCAAATTTTCTTGCAGGCCCTAGTTTATAGCCTATTAATTAGGCCTATGAACCAATCAATATGAATAATTGCTAAACATGTCTCCAAACTTTGATTCACCTCCCACCACCATTGAATCCTTTTCGGAGACCTTCTTGAGCATCCAAAAATGCTATCAAGTCTTTCCCAAAAGGTCATGGGTGCTTACACAAATTCAATCTTATCCCTGTCCTGGCTCACCTGGTTTCACTAGTCAGCCATAGGGCATCATCTGAGGCCTGTGAAATCCATTGTGACCACAACGAAAAAAACAAAAATACTAACTACTGACCCTAACCCTTCCTTCCCCATGGTTTCAGACAAATCCACCAAAGGAAAACTAGGTTAGAGCCATTTCTATCTAGTGATCATTGTTTTGCCTCTGTCAGACCAGTGACCTTCAAAACCTTCTAACTTTAATCCTATTGCACTTCAAATCAAACTACTTAATGCATAGGAAAGATGAAAATAAACACTATTCTATCATGGAAGCCGATCACCAATGTCAATCCGTACAGGACTGTACAAAAGCAAAGATACAGTTCAGATTATGCAAATGAGGGTGCAGTCATCCGTACCAAGGTGTCAGAAGTAAAAGTCTCAATCCAAAATTTCATTAACCTTGTCCAAACATCGATTCCAACCTCATATACCGAGCTTGGGTGGTTACATTCAGTTCTAACCATATTTTGTCAAATCTTGCAAAAGTTGCTAGCAACTTTTTGCATTAGAAAGCATTTTGACTTCCTATGTCAACTCGATGGTTGATGTTGACTCCTAAGACCCTAAATAGCCTAAGTAGGGTCCTAAAACATACCTCCAACCCCTATTGTCCTAAAATGACAACTTTTCACATATTGAGGCCAAAATGACCTAATGAGCACTAAGGCTCTTACAATCATGAAGTTAGACTAACATGCTTCCAGCCTTTTGGAACTTATTCTAACACACACACTCAACTCCTATAACATCTTAAACACCATCAAAATAAGAAATAGGGAGGTGCCCTGCACCATACTCCCCTGGACAAGATAACTCAAGTCCCTTGAGTTAGGAGGTCTTTAATGGTGATCCCATGTTTCAGGATGTCCAGCTCTGTCATCCAAGTGGCCCCAGCTTCAGGAAGTCCCTACCACTTGATGAGGTACTCCTTGTAGTTTCCCTTCCTGGTCTTCTTGATTACTTTGGAATCCAATACCCTTTCCAATTGTAATGGCTTTGGGGTAGGCAAGTCTTTCACCCACTCATCATCCTCCAGTTCTACAAGTGTTGACTGACCTGTATCTGAGGTTGATCCCCTGTAGGGATACAAATCACAAACATTAAAGATGGGTGAGGTTCCCAAATCAGGAGGTAACTCCACCTCATAGGCATTTTTTCCATACTTGTGCAAAATCTTCAAAGGCCCTATCTTTTTCATCAATAGTTTAGTAGGTTGGCCTTTGGGTATCCTCTCCTTCCTAAGGTAGGTAAGTACTAGATCCCCCACTTTGAATTGTAGATCTCCCCTAGTCTTATCATCTTTGTTTTTGTATTTCTCCACTTGTTGTTGCAAGGTCTTATTGACTTGCTCATGCAACTCCTTCATTTGCTCTACAAATGACTCCCCTTGTGCACTCCTCTGGTCTTGCAAACTGAGATCTCTTAGCTCCAAAATTCCTCTAGGATTGACCCCATAAACTATCTCGAAGGGGCTCTTACTTGTACTCCTATTCATGGAGTCATTGTATGCAAATTCTGCCTGCCCAATGATATGATCCCATGATTGTCCATGTTTCTTGGTCAAACACCTCAGCAAATTTCCAAGTGACCTGTTCACTACTTCTTTTTGCCCATCTGATTGTGGATGGTAGGCTGAGGAGAAGGAAAAATTAGTTCCAAGCATCTTCCAAAGTGTTCTCCAGAAGTGACCCACAAACTTTGTATCCCTATCACTGACAATATTCAAAGGCAAACCATGAATTCTAACAATATCCCTAAAGAAGAGTCCTGCAATCTGAGAAGCATCATTTGTTTGCTTGCATGGAGTGAAGAGTGCCATCTTGCTGAAATGGTCTACCACCAAAAATACACTATCATGACCCCTAGTTGTCTTTGGTAACCCCAAAACAAAGTCCATACTAAGGCACTCCCAAGGCCTCTGGGGTATAGAGAGTGGTTGATATAACCCACTATTGTTTCTTTGTCCTTTTTCCCTCTGACAAATCTAACATTGTTCTACAAATCTCCTCACATCTGACTGCATTTTAGGCCAATAGTAATGCCTATGCACCTACTCCAAAGTTTTATCCACTCCAAAGTGGCCTCCCAAGCTCCCTTGGTGTTTCTCCTTCACAATGTTTTCCCTCATTGATCCTTGAGGTATACACATAAGGTGACCTTTGAACAATAGGCCTTCATGCAATACATACTCACTGAAATCCACCTTGAACCCCTGCTGAAACTTTACACAAGCTTCATAAGCTTCCTTGAAGTCTTTATCTTCCTTTTAGAGATCCTTCAAATCATCCATTCCTACACTTTGTAGTTGTATCTCTTGGATTGTGAGTAATCTCCTACTAAGAGCATCTGCAACCTTGTTGCTAACCTCCTTCTTGTGCTTAATCACAAAGGTATAAGCTTGTAATGCCTCCACCCATTTCATGTGTCTTTGGTTCAACTTTTATTGCCCATTTAAGAAACTTAAGGCATGATTGTCAGTATAGACCACAAACTCCCTAGGTAACAGGTAGTGCCTCCACTTCTTCAAGGCTTGTACCATGGCATATAGCTCCAAATCATAGGTGGAGTACTTTTTTTTTTCCTCATTCAACTTCTCAGAGAAGAATGCCACAGGGTGTCCCTCTTGGCTCTAAACTGCTCATATAGCCAACTTGCTAGCATCACACTCTACCACAAAGAGTTGATTAAAATTGGGAAATCTAAGTGTAGGTAACTCTGCAATCCTATTTTTCAACATTTCAAACCCCTAATCTGCTGTTGTTGTCCATTCAAATTTGCATTTGATTCCACCCTATATGGTGTTCAGAATTGGGGCACATACATGACTGAAATTTCTTACAAATTTCCTATAGTAGGAGGCCAATCCATGGAAACCCCTAACATCCCCTACAGACCTAGGTGTAGGCCATTCCAATATGGACTTAACTTTTTCAAGGTCCATTTTCATGCATCCATTAGCAACCACAAAACCAAGGTAAACAAGTTCAGTTTTCAGAAACTCACACTTTTCTTGATTGATCATTAACTTTTCTTGATGTAGCCTCCTCAAGACCATCTCCAAATGCTTCATGTGCTCCTCCTTGGACCTACTAAATATCAAAATATCATCAAGGTAAACTATTACAAACTTACCAATAAATTCTATCAGCACTTCATTCATGAGTCTCATGAATGTGCTAGGTGCATTACTTAGGCCAAAGGGCATTACTATCCACTCATACAGACCCTCATTGGTCTTAAAAATTTTTTTCCACTCATCCCCTGGCCTTACCCTTATTTGATGGTACCCTGACTTCAAATCCACCTTGGAAAAGTAACAAGAACCTCCTAAATTGTCTATTAAGTCTTCAATCCGGGGCATTGGAATCTATATCTGATGGTGATCTTGTTTATAGCCCTGGAGTCCGTACACATCCTCCATTTTCCATCCTTCTTAGGTACAAGTACTGTAGGTACAACACATGGGCTCAAACTCTTTCTTATTAACCCCTTATCCAACAAATCTTGGATTTTCTTGGCTATCTCTGTATTTTGGCTTGGTGTCATCTTATATGTTGCTTTGTTTGGGAGATTTGCTCCAGGAATGAAGTCAATCTGATGACTCACATCCCTCATAGGTGGTAGGGCACTTGGCAAACCATTATCTACAATCTCATGGTATTTCTCCAACAATGCTTGTACCTCTGGTGGTATGTTGGGTTTCTCTTTAGTCTCCTCTTTAGGCTTCACTATTACTGTACAACAAATACCTTTCTCCCTCTTTGTGACTTTGAGAAACTCCTTCCGACTCAACAACATCACACTAGTCCCCACATGCTTCTCTTCATTAGGTTCTTGCAATGGGTCCATTTGAAACTTCCTTCCAAGCTTGCTAATGACATAGTTGTTCTTTTCCCCATCATGTATGCCTTTAACATCATACTTCCATGGACGTCCTAGGAACAAATGACATGCATCCATAGGGAGTATGTCACATAGGACCTTGTCCTTGTAATCCCCAATCTCAAACTCTACCAAAGTTTGTTCATCTACCACTACTTGCTGACCCTTGTTCAACCATGAAACCTTGTAAGGTGTGGTATGAGATATCCTTCTCAACTTCAACTTTTCCACCATTTCAGTGGACACTATGTTCTCAGTGGATCCAGAGTCCACTATAACCTTGCAAATCTTCACATGAGACCTACAAGTTGTCTTGAATAAGTTCTTTCTTTGTGGTGGCTCTATGGTGTTAGGTACTTTCAATAAGGTTCTCCTTAACATCAAGTTTTCTCCATCTAGTACTAGTCTTGCCTTGGAAATGGGAGAAGTAACACTTTGAGTGTCATCCTCTTGGACTAACTGGTTCCTCCTATCCCCCATTGAAGATGAAGAAGCCTTCTCAGGACACCTGCCCATTGTGTGACCCACTTGGTTGCAATTATAGCACCTTCCAATGAAAATTGAATTAGCTCTTCCTTGTGATTGGAACCTACCTCTTGGTGGTCCTCTACCTCTGTATCCTCCCCTTTGGAAAGATCCTCTAAACTGGTTTCCACCACTGTTCTCCATGGATTGATTTTCCTCTTGCCTATTAGGGCTCTATCCTCTACCATAGTTACCCCTGCCTCTCTGAAAACCTCTATTGTTACTGCCACCTCTTCCTCTTTGATGGAAGTCATTCCTTCTCCTTGCTTTATCCTCTACTCTCAGGGCCAATTGAAAACATTTATGCATGCTTTCTGGAGCCATCATGCTTATCTCATCTTGTATTCCTTGCCTTAATCCATTTAGATACCTTGCCACTTTCTCCATCTCATATTCTTGTCTCCTAGCCCTTAGGCTTAGTTTATGGAACTCCTTTGTATATGCACTCACTGACATTTCTTTTTGTCTGAGATTCTAGAGTTTTTGGTACATTTGAATTTCATAATCAATGGGCAAGAATTGTGCCCTCAACCTGATTTTCATCCTTTCCCAAGAAAAAATCTTCTTCTTCCCATTACTTACCCTTTCATATTGCATCATATTCCACCATACTAGTGCAGAACCTTTGATTCTAGCCTTTGCATAGCTAACTCTCTTCTCCTCTGCTACCTCCTTGTAATCAAATTGGTTGTCTATGGGTTCTAGCCAATCCAACAACTCCTCTCCATTCAAGCTACCACAATAAAATGGTATGTGTTCCATGCTGTCCTTATTTAAGGATTTGAATGCATCTAAAAACACCTTTTGCTCCTTGTCTATCTCAGGTTCTTTGCCCTTGTTGGATGACTCCTCAGTTTGACTATCATCATCCCCATCACTTTCATCACCCCATTCAGTGACCTTATTTTTTTGCTTTTTGTCTCGGTCACATGAGCCTTCTCCAAGAGGCCCTAGACTAACTCTACTATGGCATCCCTACTCATTTCCTTAGGAGGCATACTATCAACTTCTTGACTCTCCCCCCCTTCAGACATACACAATCTTCAAGCTATTCCCGCTCTCATACCACTCTGATGCAGAGGATTTGACAACTAGTGATCTCTTCCTTTCAAGATGTTAGTTTTGTGCCTAAATAAACCATCCTATGGTTGTTCTTGTTGTATCTTCTTCCCAATAGGATCTCCAAGACCCCTCAACCAACTTATCCTCCAAGGTATAGTTGGATTCAAGAAGACTCCAAAGTTACCAAGCTTAACTAGTCCAACTAGTTACCAAAAGCCTAGTTTCTTCTACCAATTCACTACCTAGTCTGTCAAAGCTCTACCTAGAATCTTCTCACACACTCACTGAGACTCTCCATACAATTCTTGACCCTTTCTTGGTCATTCTACATCCTTCCTAACACTCCAAGATGCCCCATCCTTTCATTTGGTCTTTAATTCACTAGGAGGGCTAATTGTTCAATTCCTTGTAGCCCTGTTTTACTGATTTTGGCCTATTGCTTCCAAAACCCCCAAATGACCCTGCAAAAAAACTTGAAAATATTCAATATATCATTCTACCCTGTCAGAATCCAAAGCCCTGAGCTCTGATTGCACCCAAAACCCTATTTTCTTGCAAGCCCTAATTTATAGCCTATTAATTAGGCCTCTGGACCAGTCAGTATGAATAATTTCTAAACATGTCTCCAAACTTTGATTCACCTCCCACCACCATTGAATCCTTTTTGGAGACCTTCTTGAGCATCCAAAAATGCTATCAAGTCTTTCCCAAAAGGTCATGGATGCTTACAAAAATTCAATTTTATCCCTTTCCTGGCTCACCTGGTTTCACCATTCAGCCATAGGGCATCATCTGAGGCCTGTGAAATCCATTGTGACCACAACGAAAAAAACAAAAATACTAACTACTGACCCTAACCCTTCCTTCCCCATGGTTTGAGACAAATCCACAGGAGGAAAACTAGGTTAGAGCCATTTCTATCTAGTGATCATTGTTTTGCCTCTGTCAGACCAGTGACCTTCAAAAAATTCTAAATTTAATCCTATTGCACTTCAAATCAAACTACTTAACGCATAAGAAAGATGAAAATGAACACTATGCTATCATGGAAGCCGATCACCAATGTCAATCCGTACAGGACCGTACAGAAGCAAAGATACAGTTCAGATTATGCAAATGAGGGTGCAATCATCCGTACCAAGGTGTCAGAAGTAAAAGTCTCAATCCAAAATTGCATTAACCTTGTCCAAACATTGATTCCAAGCTCATATACCGAGCTTGGGTGGTTACATTAAGTTCTAACCATATTTTTTCAAATCTTGCAAAAGTTGCTCAAGCAACTTTCAAAGTTGGTAGCAACTTTCAAAGTTGCTAGCAACTTTTTGCATTAGAAAGCATTTTGAATTTCTATGTCAACTCGATGGTTTATGTTGACTCCTAAGACCCTAAATAGCCTAATTAGGGTCCTAAAACATACCTCCAACCCCTATTGTCCTAAAATGACAACTTTTTACATATTGAGGCCAAAATGACCTAATGAGCACTAAGGCTCTTACAATCATGAAGTTAGACTAACATGCTTCCAACCTTTTCGAATTTATTCTAACACACACACTCAACTCCTAAAACATCTTAAACACCATCAAAACAAGAAATTGGGAGGTGCCCTACACCAGTAACTATCAATAGCAGAACGAATGCATGTAATAGGTTGTGGATGGTCACCAACAAGGGTTACAAGTTCCACAATAGTAATAGGGGAGGAAGGAGAAGCTATGGGAGGAATAGGTGTAACTTCTATAAAATGTTATTGTAGACATCCAAAATTGTCTGTTGTGAATTTATTAAAATTGATGACTACCTGACCTTTTAATTAATTAAATTTCTATTTAATTAATTACCTAGCCAAAATAATATAGTAAATTATTTTATTTTACCCTTTTCCACAATAAAATTGATTTGAAACAATTAGTTATATTATTCTCAACCTTAGCCTAATAATGTGATAGATTTTATTAAAATTGTCACATTATCCCTTTTAGCCAATATTTGAATGATTTTATTATAGTTGAATATCCCCCTCTCTAGCTTAATCCTTGTAATTTAATTAATTCCTAATTAATTAAATCTAATCCTAGCCTAATCTCTAGTCTAGAAACCCAATCATGACATCCCTAGACCTACCCTCTAATTAATCTTGATTAATTAGCCTAATTGTGTAATTCCTACAACAATTAGTTTTCCCTCCGAATTTGAATGTGTCTCACACATGTGTGAGCACATTCCCAAATTTGGACCACCCACCTTCCTTAAATGGCCACCACCCTTCTTAAATGTTTGTTTCCCATTTCATCTTGAGCCTTTCTCACACATTTGTGAGACACCTTGAGTATGTGGCAACTACCCTTGCATATGTGGCCTCCACTTGACATCCACCTCATTGCCACATCATTCATCCCATTGCATCTTAGCCCTTCATTCAACTTGGGATCCCAATCATCCATTTCCCTCAAAACTCTATAAATACGGGCCTCTCCTTGTGTATTTCATCCATCTTAAATTTACATCCATACTATGCCAAAATCATTCTAGAGTTCATAGGAATCATAGTTAATATTTGCATTTTAGTATCATTTTCATCTTCATAGCATAGAAATCATGGTTTATTAAGCATAGATTTTATATTGATAATTCATTTATCTTTCATCTTAGAAATCAATTTCATCCGTATAGCACTTAGGGATCATTTGGGGGAATCCACTTGTGTTTTGGAGAGCACATCCACAAATTACCATCAAAAGAGAAAATCAATGGAGTTGGGTGCCTCCATTCTAGCTCAATTGGAGGTATGTGTAGAATTAGTAGTTGAATGTTTGGTTTTCATTTATTTTATGATATTTTCATTTGACTAATTTGAAAATTTTACCCATATACAACTTGGCATACCCGGTGGGACCCACATCCCTTTCATTTCTAATGAATTTTTGATCATTTTGTGAAGCTACATGTTGGAATAGTGCATCTGAGTCTTCATCATACACATCGGTGTTTACATAGATCAACGCTTGCGTCATAAATCGGTGTTGCCAATTACATGTTTTGACTTTTGGTTTTGCAAGATTTGACTTGCTTTCCTTGACGTACTAACGTGGTTTTGCAAGAATAGGCCTTAAATCTTTGTTTCTGGCATTTTTGGGTCATTTAGCTCTCAGATTTATGTTAGAGATTTATTTTATAGAGCTATTGATGACATATAACTGATTAAATTTTTTATAATGTTAAGTTGAAGATAATGCAAGGCATTAAATCAGTTAATGGTTTGTATTGTCATTGATGTCAACTTGATATCATCCGTACGGTCATATACAAAATGCCAAAGACTTCAAAGAATCAATGGAACAAAGGTTATGCTTTCAGCAATGTATAAAATTCAAGTATTCACTAAGTGACAGATAACACCAACGGAGTGCACACCATCGGTAAAGGCAAAGAAGAAAAGTCACAGTGATACCCGACGAGTAGAAGACAGTGTTGCCCGACGAAGCAAACAACAGTATGCCCGACGAGCTGAAAATAGAGTTGCCCGATGCACGGAGATCCCGAGGCTGACTGGAGTCACAGCAACAGAACTGACAGTTGTAACCGATGACAAACTGAAGAGTTAACCGACGGAACAAAGAGTAGAAAATGACAAAATATCTAGCTGGTAAGAGCTAAAGATAGACTTAAATGGTTGTTTTCTTTGTTTTATTTGACTAGAGCTAAGTGATTAATTTAAAGAAGATTTGTACAGTTGGCATAAAGATAACTACGAGATAAATCAGGAGTTATACTTTAAATCAAATTGGCTGGATTGTTTTTTACGCCAAGAATAAAGAATCAATGAATATTATGTCTATATAAGAGACAAGCTTAATTCATTTACAAAAAATACATCATATTCACGGAAAGGGGATTAAGGGGGGTGAATAGAAAGAGGATGTTGAAGAGAAACTGATGAAAAACATCTTTATATAGTATTGATAAATCAAGCTAAAGGAGAGCTAAGGAATTCTGCAGACACCGACGAATAGTGAACACAACATCACAGAGCAAAAAGTATAGAGCACAAAAGAATTGAATTGATACATTGATCAGAGAGGTAATGTACTTAAATAAATATGAAAATCTACAATTCAAGTTGCATTAGAAACATGTCATTTTGTTTCAGTTTAACCATTTATGAATCAAGTCTCTTAACAGAGCATGACTTAACAGTCTTCTATATATTGAGGTACATCCCAAAGAGTGCCAAAAAGGTTGATTCATGAAAGTAGCATTGGATATGCCCGATGCCTATTGACGGTCTAAGAGAGGTTGATTCAAGGATGGCAGCATTAGATGCCCGATACTAAGTGACAACCTATATGTATAAAATCCTATAACAAGGTCACACCTAACAGTGTGTTTTTAACCTTTAACAGAGTTGGCTCTTAACATGGCTCACTTCAGAAGAGTGTAAATTTGGGGTACCGGTCCTAGTGGTTTTTTCCCTTAAAAGTATTTTCACGTTAAAAATCCATGTGTTATGTGTGTATGGTTTATTAATTTACTGTTTTACATTTCACATATACATTTATGGATTTATTGGTATACTCTGCACATTTACTGTATTCCGGTAAATAGTTTTACTGCCTATCGGTAATCAAGGAGAATAAGGACAGACAAGGTAAACTGACAGACAGTTAATCATTATAAGTATCTCATGGCATGCATCTTGTAGGGACATAATAATCTGAGGTTTTTTTAATTGGTGGTTAAGATAAGGATAAGTTTTTTAGGCCACTGATTCACCCCCTCCCCTCTCAGTTATTTCTAATAATTGGTATCAGAGCTTGTGTGCTTAGAAGGAACGTTTCAAGACCTAAGTCAAAGATCACAAGATGAACAGACGAGATGTACCCAAGCTAAACAAAGATAATTTTGTCTCATGGAAAAGCAGGATAAGACTCCACTTATCAGGTATTGGTAATGATGTCACTCAATTCCTTGAAACTGAATATGTGTTGCCCACAGGAGCACCAACAGTTGAACAAATGAGAGAAAAGCATGAACATAATGGCATGATGATAGAGCTTGCTTCCTCACTCTCCGATGCTGAATTTGAAGATGTCAAATAATGCAAAACTGAAAATCAGATGTGGGACAAATTGAAGCTTGTACATGGTGGTGACAAAAATGTTTTGAGAGCCAAGGTAGAAAGCCTTAGAGGAAAGTTTGATGATCTCAAAATGAAAGAAGGAGAAAACATCACTCAGTACATCACAATAATTAAAGAGGTAGTCAATTATATCCGAGGAGTTGGAGGTGTACTAGAAGAAGATACAGTGGTAAGTAAAATTCTAAGAGCCTTGCTACCTACTTATGGCATTAGAGTTTCTGTCATTCAAGAAATGAGAGCAGTAGCAAACAATACAGTTACTCTTGATAGTTTAATTGGTAGACTGATTTCATTTGAGATGAATAACTTTGACAATAGTGTCTTACCAAACTTAG
>MU223224.1:874440-887656 GCA_018584345.1 Thuja plicata | reverse complement strand
TATCTAATAAGTATTGGATTTGTAAGGACTAGTGAAAACAATAATCTTTATTTGAAGGAAGATACTAATGCTAACACTTTGATTGCTGAAATATTTGTTGATGACATCATATTTGGAGGCAATGATAAGCTATGCAAATCATTTGCTGATGAGATGAGAAAATAATTTGAGATGTCTTTGTTTGGTGAGATCAATTTCTTTCTTGGTCTATAGATCATGCAACAAGGAGAAGGTATTTTCATTACACTGTCCAAATACATCAAAGAGGTCCTGAAAATATTCAAGACGAAAAAATCTAAACTAGTTAGAACACCAATGGCTACTGGATGTAAGTTGACAAAAGAAGACAAGACAACAGAGGTAAATCAAACTTTGTACAGATCAATGATTGGAAAACTCATGTATGTTGTACACACAAGACCAGATATTGCACATGCATTAGGAATTGTTGCTAGATTTTTTTCTAACCCCAGGGAATCACATATGACTACTGTAAAAAGAATTATAAGATATCTGAAGAATACTGAGGAATTTTGATTATGGTATAGAAGAGAAGGCAAATTTGAACTAAAGGTATTTATCGATGCTGATTGGGCTGGAAATCTTGATGACCGGAAGAGCACAACTGGAGGAGCATTCTTTATGGGTGACAGACTTGTCACATGGATTAGCAAGAAGCAAGGATGCATCTCTCAGTCTACTGTAGAAGCAGAATATGTTGCTACTGCTGCAAATTTCTCAAATATTACATGGATAAAACAATTTCTAGAAGGTATGCATATGAAGATCTTACAACCAGTGACTATCTATTGTGATAACACCAGTGCAATAAACATTTTCAATAATCCATTCATGCATGCAAAGACTAAACACATTTCCATCAAGTATCATTACTTAAGAGAGCAAGTTCAAGAAAAAGAGGTGATACTTGAGTATGTGCAATCAAAAGAATAATTGGCCGATATCTTCACCAAGCCACTGCCCAAGGATACGTTTGAGTACTTAAGAAAGAGACAAGGGGTCAAACCCTTGTCTACAGTCAGTAAAAGATTGAAGGCTGCATTAGCTTGATTATTATCAGAATATCATTCATGTTGATGCAGGCAAAGAGAAGAACTTCAAAGCTACATCTATATACAATAAGTATATATAACAGAAATGAGCACCAGAGCATATTATTGTATTGTTGATGGATAAGGGAAATTCAAGGAATATATTATGGATGGAAGAAGAAAGATCACTTGACATTAATGTCAGATATCTGTAAGATATTTGTTTGGAATTGTTGTCAAAGGGAGAGAAAGTATCCATATTATCACAGTCTTCAAAAATAGAAGAAAGATTATCCATTATCAGATTACTCCAACAGGGAGAGATTATATCCATAGGGAGAGTTGCTGACAAGAGACAAAAACATCAAAGAAGAAGAACAGTCAAAAGAGAGATATTGACACAAGGAAAAGATGCAACACATCAAAACAAGAAACACAGAGAGCTGCAAGAATCAAATATAAGCTAAAACAGAGCTTACCGGCGGTCAGACATTTTTATCGGTTATCAAAACAAACTGCTTGGTAGTTTGATGAATCTCAACAATTGTATTTCATATTGTATTATAAATAGTATAGTGTGATAATATAATTTTATTGCCATCAATGCCAAAGGGAGAGATTGATGACATATAACTGATTAAATGTTTGATAATGTTAAGTTGAAGATAATGCAAGGCATTAAATCAGTTAATGGTTTGTATTGTCATTGATGTCAACTTGATATCATCTGTACGGTCATATACAAAATTCTAGAGACTTCAGAGATTCAATGGAACAAAGGTTATGCTTTTAGCAATGCATAAAAGTCAAGTATTCACTAAGTGACAGATAACACCAACGGAGTGCACACCATCGATAAAGGCAAAGAAGAAAAGGCACAGTGATACCCGACGAGCAGAAGACAATGTTGCCCAATGAAGCAAACCATAGTGTTGCCCGATGAAGCAAACCACAGTATGCCCAACGAGCTAAAAATAGAGTTGCCTGATGGACAGAGATCCTGAAGCTGACTGGAGTTGCACCGATGGAACTGAAAGTTGTAACCGATGACTAACTGAAGAGTTAACCGATAGAATAGAGAGTTCAAAAAATGACAAAATATCTAGCTGGCAAGAGCTAAAGATAGACTTAACTAGTTATTTTCCTTGTTTTATTTGACCAAAGCTAAGTGATTGATTTAAAGAAGACTTGTACAGTTGGCATAAAGATAACTATGAGATAAATCAGGAGTTATGCTTTAAATCAGATTGGCTGGATTGTTTTTTACGCCAAGAATCAAGAATCAAGAATCAATGAATATTATGTCTATATAAGAGACAAGCTTAATTCATTTCCAAAAAACACACCATATTCACGGAAATGAGATTAAGGGGAGTGAATAGAAAGAGGATGTTGAAGAGAAACTGATGAAGAACATCTTCATACAGTACTAATCAATCAAGCTGAAGGAGAGCTAAGGAATTTTGCAGACACCGATGAACAGTGAGCACAACATCACAGAGCAGAAAGTATAGAGCACAAAAGAATTGAATTGATACATTGATCAGAGAGGTCATGTACTTAAATAGATCTAAAAATCTGCAATTCAAGTTGCATTAGAAACAGGTCATTTTGTTTCAGTTTAACCATTGAAGCATCAAGTATCTTAACAGAGCAGGACTTAACAATCTTCTATATATTGAGGTACATCCCAAGGAGTGCCAAAAAGGTTGATTCATGAAAGTAGCATTGGATATGCTCGATGCCTATTGATGGTCTAAGAGAGAGGTTGATTCAAGGATGGCAGCATTAGATGCCCGATACTAAGTGACAACCTATATGTGTAAAATCCTCTAACAAGCTCACACCTAACAGTGTGTTTGTAACCTTTAACAGGGTTGGCTCTTAACAGGGATCACTTTAGAAGAGTAAAAATTTGGGGTACCAGTCCCAGTGGTTTTTTCCCTTAACAGGGTTTTCACGTTAAAAATCTATGTGTTATATGTGTATGGTTTATTACTTTACTATTTTACATTTCACATATGCATTTCTGTATTTATCAGTATACTCTGCACATTTACTGTATTTCGGTAAATAGTTTTACTGCCTATCGGTAATCAAGGAGAATAAGGACAGACAAGGTAAACTAACAGACAGTTAATCATTATAAGTATCTCATGGCATGCATCTTGTAGGGACATAATAATCTGAGGTTTATTTGATTGGTGGTTAAGATAAGGATAAGTTTTTGAGGCCACTTATTCACCNCCCCCCCCCCCCTCTCAGTTATTTTTAACAGCTATACTCTGCCAAAATTTTATTTTTGCTAACCATGGGTATAAAGGTGTCTACGTGAATTGACACCTATGTGATTCGACATCTCCTACCTGCATTAACATCTCCTCCTCAATATGCACAAATATTAAGTTTTCTTGCCAGTTTCCTATTTTCAATATTTTATTGAAAAATTCCTAAAAATTTGAAGAAAAAAAAAATCCATAGTTTTTGTTTTGTGTTTTCTAGTCATAAATCAACGTTTATGCAGATCAATGCCTACGCGGATCAACATATTTGCTTGTGTTTTCACCGCGAGTTCTTCACTGAAGGGGCAATACAATATCACGTGCATTCATATTTTGGAGTTTAAAAAGGGGGAAAAAGCGGCAATATGTTGCCTAAATAGGGGGAGGGGTTTTTATTGGAGGTTTATATAGGAAAATAGGTGTGGGGGTATTGGAGGGGGGTGACAAAAGGAGTTTGGGGCAAAAAATTTTGAAAATAAGGGGATTCTTTAGTATGCCACGAGCACACATGCTATGATTCAAGTTCACTAAGTGAATTCCCCTTGGTTTTGACATTTTCATTTATATTCAATTTCTTTTCAATTTGTTTTAGTTTTCTTTATTTCTAACTTGTGGTAAAACTGTCTTATGCCCGAGACCGTAATTGTGACATATATAGTAATTTCTATGAAAATATTGTTCATCCCATTTCTCTTAATCAGATTAGATACTTGACTTCTGCATTGATTTGCCTTATGACCAAACTTATGACATCTAAAATATTGGACATTTTGTTCCTTCATGATCTTGCATTCAACAACCTTATGACCAAAATTCTTGCATATGAAAAAGTAACCATTAAAAGATAAGTACCACTAAATATTTGATTGCTTGACAAGAAGCTTCCTTAATGACGTTCTTGGATTCCTAACTTCGCTTGTTACCTCAGACTTTTCTTCTTCTTTCACTTCCTTGTTTTTGTCTTTGTTCTTCAAATCTGAACACAATTGGTGAAACCCAAACCTTCCTTGTCCTTGTAAATTTTATATAGGGCTAAGAGTTGATCCTAAATAGTTTTGCTTTCACAAACCTTTGCTTCAGATCTCTACTTCTTTAATTCTTGTTCTATTTTCTCATTTTCATTTGTCTTTTTCTTGATAATGTTCTTGAAATTTTATTTAGTTTTCTTCCATTCCTCCATTTTTTTTTTGATGGTACCCTTTAGATCTCCTCCGTTCTTCTTCCATTCTTCCATCTTTTTCTTGATATTATCTTTGATAATTTCTTTAGCATTTGTGCAATCATCTAGTTTTTTCCTTCTTCCGATCTACCACATATTCTTTTGACTCCTTCAATTCTTGACTTACTTCCTTGTGTCTTGCTTTAAATTTCTAGATATGATCCCTCAGCTTCGAGATACTTGCATTCTCTTTCTTAATGTTTTCTTTCATCTCCTCATTCTCTAATTTTAAAGTGCTCTCAATGTCATCCATCGTTATCAACTAATCTTCATCAAAATGGTAATTTCCTTCCATCTGTTCAAACATCCAAGATCTCCCTCAAGCGGTTAAGCTTTATCTGGAAGGGACCAAGATTTGATACCAATTTTTGAACATGCTGAATAAATGATAGTGGGGGTGAATCATTTAATCCAAAATTATTTTCACAAACTTAATTGAATTGGTATATATTTAAAGCAATAAGAAACTTATCATAGATATGAAGATGAAATCATAAAACATAAACACCATGAACACTATAATTTACGTGGAAATCCAAGATGGGAAAAATGACGGAGAAACTAATTCTCAGGAAAAGAACATTACTTAAGGTTATTTTTACAAGAGCTAATTGTCGATTTTCTCACTACATGTAAGGCTCATTGTCGATTGGGATAATACCCTGATATATACAATTTGATCTTACAGACAAAATGTGAACTGATGTAGTTGCATCTGCACATGCATGAGACAATTCCAGTTGAAAGATCATGTATATCTAAATGTAGAAGAGCCAGTTACAGATCTTCTTCTAGCACCTCCTTATCTTTTTGCAAAGTTGAACACTTCCTTTTGTCGCAATCCTTAACTCTATCTACACAATAATCTTTGTTCTTTTTCTGGCATAGATTACCACCGATGATGCAAAGTCACATTTGCATCATACTGCCTGAACAACGATCACACTCTATCTCCACACGAGATACAAAGTGATTGTCACTTATATATATGCATCTGATAACACAAATACATTTGTCGGCCTAGCCACGTAACATGTCAGCTTGAGTTACAAAAGATATTACATCATAGCTTACCACGCTAGCACCGGACCTAAAGAATAGGTCATGCATATGAGAAATTTATTCGACATTACCATAGGACCCAAAGATAAGTCACACATAAGATAAGAATGTCGCATACTGTAAACACCAAAAGACAAAAATATTCTGAGTTGATGGAAACACCACAACCAAGACCATGTCTTGATCAACAAAAAATTTGAACCCACCGAAGGATAAAACTAGATATAACCTATCCATAAACAAAACATAACTGTTATACCAAAAAACATCTAATATACTACATGAATGTCCAGGTGGCATGGAGACTCAAAATAAATTTGAAACAAAAGAAGCCAATTATATCAACCTAAAACTTCATGCTACTTCATTCACTGAATATCATAGATGTACCAAAAATATAAATTTCAATAGCCTAAACAAAGACATCCATCATCATAATGCATTACCAAAAATAGACCGAATATAATGAACTTGATCTGCACAATACCAAAGTACAACCAACCGGTGCAGACATGTAACAGACAACCAACTAATACAAACAAGAAACCGGTAAAAGGGGTTTGACATCAATGACAACAATGCCAACATCTCTTTAATACTCTCAACATGCTTACCATATAGTGCCAACTTGAAATGAGGCATATCTTCAAGTATATGATTCACTCTCAATAGGTTGGTAAGAGCCTTTAGTGTCTTACTGGACGCTTGTAATGTGCTGGTTGAATCTGTTACTAGT
Organism: Thuja plicata; assembly: GCA_018584345.1. NCBI lineage: Eukaryota > Viridiplantae > Streptophyta > Pinopsida > Cupressales > Cupressaceae > Thuja > Thuja plicata. Next base: position 881,305 of record MU223224.1, on the reverse strand, counting down.
AACCTTGTGTTAGAGGCCAAAAATCCCTCACTTGATGGCATAGGGTATGTGAGACACGCTTCCTAAAGACATCCCTCATGTTCCCTCCAATTTGAGATAGAAATTATTTTCTTGAGTCTTGACACTTGGTATGCCTGAGAAGTGAGTGTTGTGGAGGGGAGACAATCATACCAAGTGTCTATCTATCTAGTTGGAATAGGTATTTCCTTGCAAGGGGATTCATCAAGTGTAGTCCTACCCTTAGCCTAGGTTGTGAAAGTGTTTTTTCAAACAAAATATTGTGTTTGATGTGTGTGTGTGTTCTTTCTATTAAAAAGACCATTTCACAAACCTACACCACGCAAAACATTAAAACTTTAGTCAAACATTGATCAAAACTAGCCAAACATCTAAAAAATTGCCCAAAACCAAGACTGCATTTTCACCTGTCTTTTGGCACCTACGCTTTTTGGTATCCGTTCTTGCAAATTAGAGTCTCCACTCTTTGGACTGAGACAATTTTTTTTTGCAAACTACTAAACATATGACACATCAGGTCTATGCCTGCATAGATCGACGCCTCTGACTGGGAACAATGTCTCTATATTTTGGTCGAGAGAAAATTGCTTGTGTCCAAACTTGTCATTTTGAGCCCTCATCACACCCATTTGATCATAATTCAGTCATTGTGACTGTTTGACCTCATATCAAGAAATCTACCCTTCATTTCATCAAATTCAAACCTTTGATTACACCCTAGTCACATTTTCCAATTTTCATTTAGCATATCCATCAACAATAAATCATCAATAATTTTTTACATCTACCTTTGGATCTAGGAGAAACATCAGACATTAACCATACCTTGATTGGATCTTAATCAAACATTGATCAATTTGACCAACCCCACCACCCTAATCAAATCAATCTTAGTCAAGCCTTGATCAACAAAACCAATACTTTGATTAATCCTCATCATCAATCAAACCCTAAGGTTGGAATTTTCTAGGCGAAACAAAGATCCTTATCCCAAATTATCCTCTAGCTAGATTTATTGTTTGATAACTTAGCCTATCTCAAGTAGTCTATTTTCTTTAGAACTTAACATATCTCAAGTAAGAGAGGATATTATCCCTAGATCAATCCCTTTGAGCGTATAAAAGATCATGTTTTACTAGGGTCATTTTTAAACCTTTACCCCTTTGATCAAATCCAACCTAACCTTAATCCAATCAATCCTATTCAAATCAAATCCCTTATCAAACACCAAGCCTTTGATCCAATGCCAATCCAACCATTAATCAAACCAAACATCAAATCTTTGGTCCAAACATCAATCGATCAAATTCAAATCAATCCCACTTTAATAAACATCCCTAAGATCCAAGCTTTGATCAAGATCAATCGACTCTTGCTCTCATTTGATCAACACCCCCTTTGAATCCATTATCCTTAGACACTCTTCATCCATTTTCCATCCCCTCAACAAACTAAGTATTCATCCAACATTAATCCTAGATGTCATCACTTCATCATTTTAATCTCTTGAGGTCACTCTTGTATGGTCATCACTCGATCACAAGAAAACAAGATAAGGTCCTCATGTATAAAATTATGTAACAATGAGGAAGAAAACCCCTTTGCAAACATCTCATTCAATGGTGAGGGGGTGCAACCCGAAGACATTTCCAATAACAAAGAGAAAGAGGTACAATTTTTTGATCAACCTAACATGTCCCCTCAATTGGATAATTTCCTCAAAGATCCCTACAATGTAGAAATGGTTGAAAAGGCTATCTGACAGAATAGTGGGGAAATCTTCATGGATATTATCAAACATGGTGTCACAATTCCTTATGATTTTGATGACTCCTTTCTCTATCACAGTGTGGTTAAAGCTAGTGCCACAATAAACACTACCAATACTACCACAAACACTACCAATACCACAAGCATGATAACTCGAACCAATGTAACAACATCGCCAAGAGATAAAGGGAAATGCACATCTATGTTTGTAAAACCCTCTTCATCACAAATCACGCAACCTACACAAACCTTTCAATTGTCAAAAGAGACCATTCAAAAAATATCGCGCATTGTACCTACTTTTACTTAACATGCTAGCTCTCACACTACAATGAGTACATCTAATTCCATAGATGTGAGTGTTCTAAACATAGGTCAAGGATCCATTCCACAATCCACACATGATTATACTTCACCACTTTTCATGGTCCCTTCTGTTGATATTGTGGTGATTGATCATGTAGTGGGTGTTGATACTATGGCCCTAAAACCCTAAAATGGTCAATTTTAGAGGTTGCCCTAAAATGCATGTTATAAGCAGTTGATATGTATAATGCACTGTAATGTTGGTGTACTATTTTACTAGATAATAAGAAAGGTTGGACGACTGTGTAGGTGGACGTAGCCTAGGTTTTGGGTGAACTACGTTAAATCTGTGTGTTATCTATGTTAAGTTTTATTCTTTTTTTTTTGTTTTCTACATATAATTGTTTATTCTTATATTGTTCCAGATCTGTCAAACCCTAACACCTTCATCTTCCGTGAAGACATATATCCCTTAATCATCACAATCTTACCAATATATTCCTTTTCCTACATTGGGACTTGTATCATCCACACTTGGTGGAGCGTATAACTTTGGGACCCCACTCACACATCAAAATGCCCCTGATCTTGCACAACAAGTCAATGAGCTCCAAGACATCATTTTCAACATGTAAAGAGGAGGAAAAAAGAAGTAATTCTCATTTGATGATATATGTCATTACCCATTTGATAGATCTATTACCATTAAACCATTCCCCCCAAACTTTGATATCCCTAAATGGGGGAAACATGTCTTATTCAACACCTTAAATAATTCTATGTGGCATTTCAAGAGGTCTCCTACAATGAAAATTGCATTAAGAGATTTTCTCTCGAAGTCTCAAAGGCCCCACTTTTGAATGGTTCATGAACTTATCACAAGGATCTATCTCCACTTGTACTAATCTTGCAGAGAAATTTGTTTCACAATATTCATATAATATTGAACATCAAGCATCCCTAAGTGACTTGTGCAACACTAAACAATGCAATGGTGTGACCTTTTCAAAATTATCACAACATTAGAGACACCTTGCAAACAAAATGCCTTAGAAAATTCCCGAACAATATTTGATCGACTTATTCGCATGTAATCTTGTACCACAAATGTCCTTCAACATGAAAATGGCCTCTCCTAATACCTTTAAAATGGTGGTCAATAAAGGGAAGAATATTGAAGATGGACTTCTCCAATAAGGAACTATTGAGCACTATACCCCCTCATCTTAATGATAAACTTGAATTTTGGACCAAGAACAAGAATTTTGTTAATGATGGGATAACTGATTTTAAACATGTTCAATGATGGGGTAATTGATTCTAAACATGTGCAAAATTTTGAAGCCACTTCAAATGAAGGTAATAGATCTAATCAACAAAATTGCAATAATCAACAACCTCTTCAATCACAACAATCACAACCATAACAAAAACCCAATTGTAATCCACCCAATAACCTCTTTCTTTGTTGTAATAATACTAAAAACAACACTAACACTCATTAACATCACCCATATACTCCTCTCATTGAGTCCCTTGACATCATTTTTCACTGGCTTGTTAAGAAAAAACATAATGTAATTTCAAGTTACCAAGCCATATGATCAAAATCAACCTAAACCCGCTTGATACAATAATAATGAATATTGTGAATACCACAAAATCAAAGGTAATGATACTAAGAAATGCATGAATTTTAAAAATTGCATTCAAGACCTCATTGATAATGGTAAGATTGATGTCAAAAGACACTATCTTTCATCATCCAACGCTGCACGGAAAATTTATACTACCCCCTTTCCTAAACATGGGAAAGATCAACCCTCATCATCAAATGTAGTCCCTTATGATTATACCACCGATGATATCCTAGGCTTTAATTCCTTGTGTGGATGCATTGAATAAGTTGAAAGCCATGTAAATACTATCAAAGTCAAAGGGGCAAATTTTAATGCTACCGCACATTGAGGAAGAGACATCGTTCAAGCCGTAGCTTCCCCATCAACTCCATCCACTTCAACTAGACTTTCTTCCCTCTATAGCCTCCTTAATCACCTTGGGAAGAACCCCTGCATAGATATCCATCCTTGATCTCCTTCTTACATCTCTCATCTACAAAGAGATCATTGAGCAAGCTCTCCTAGAATCTTGTATCCCCGATAACATCAATGCCTCACAATTTCAATATATTATTGGGAACCTTGCCATACAATAGCACCTCATCTAAACCAAAAAATACCTTTACGCTCTTGATCCAAAACATAATAAAACTTTTCACATTGTATTCATTGTCCATTGGCATAAAATTAAGAGAGTCATTATAGATGGTGGATCTGGCTTGAATCTTTGTACATTGAAATTTATAAAATAATTGTGATTCCCTAACAATCTTATTGATCCAAAAAATAGGATAAATACAAAGGCATATGTGTTAGAATAGTCCCAAAGGATAACTAAGAGGGGGGGGTGAATCGGTTATCAGTAACTTTAGTTCTTTTACTTCCTTAACTTCAGAATACAACAAAGTAAATGCTTAATCAGATAACACAGTACACAACACACAATTTGATTACGGGGAAACCAAATGGTAAAAACCCCGATGGGAATTAGCACCCATAATGAACTATACTTGTTTATAGTAATCCCTATTAGAAGATATTTCAGCCTTGTTAGGAGTTGTACTTTAAAATGCAATAAGTATAGTGACCTGGTTAAGGGTCAGACCCTATTAGGGGTCTTTTACAAATAACCCTGTTAGGGGTGGTGGACTCACTGTCCAAAAGCTCAGTCCTTGATGGTGAAGGCTACAACCTTCTATATAATAGATATGCACTATATCTGATGATGAACTATGGAGTAGACCTGATGTCTTGATCAGTTCCAGTGTATTACAATCTTTCACTTCTTCTTCACATAGACTCTTGATGAATGAACCACATATTAACTTCTGCTCTATACATCTTCTATCTCTTTTCGTATCATTCACACATAGCATATCACAATTGACTTGCTATAAGTATCTTTCTCAAAGTATGAGATCATGGGACATGTAAGACAAATCTTCATAACATCCTTTTCGGCTCTACTAAGCACGCAAGCATAATTACAACCGTGCAAGTATAAACTGAATAGATGCGACGCTTCACTAAGTCGACCTCACCAAATTAACTCTAACTTTGCAATCTTCTTGAAACACGTTTGGCACCTTTAGATGAATATCATCAACTCATAACTAAACATGAATATACACACGCATATCCTAAAGATAGGTGCAACTCAAGACATACATTACATACATCGGCCCTAAACAGATACTCTTCCAGAACTGTAACTGTTGATAACAGAATTACATAACTTTACTGAAACATCATATCTGGGTCTGCGTGTATGAACATATCATAATAAAAATTTCAACAACATGTATCTAACCACGCAAGTCTTCATGTCATCATTCTGATAAGTACATATAGAATTGCTACTGTGTATTATATGTTGTCATCAATGAAAAACATATAATCAATCAGCTGCTCAAAATCAAATCTCCAACAATATCCCCCTTTGACATTGATGACAACATATGATATCAAAAACATCCTCTGTTCATGGTGTCCTCTTTCTTTTACAATCTTCTCAATATCCTCATCAAATATTTCTCTAAACTGATGCAGTTCCTCTGACTGTGTTTTTGTTCCATGTATATACTCCCCCAGAGTATATGCTCCCCCTTAGTACATAATCCCCCTTACTATATACTCCCCCTTTGACATTAATGGCAAAGGGTTCCATAGATCTTTAGGCATAGGTACTACTCCAGAAGTAGAGTAGTCAACCATTCATCAGTCACTTAATGACTGATGTTCTTGCTGCTTCTTCTAAGCAGACTCGGGAGAGGGAATTACTCCCAACTTCTCCCTGAGATACTCAAAAGTATCCTTTGATAAGGGATTTGTGAAAATATCTACCAACTATTATTTGGTGCTCACATAGTATAATTTAACTTCTTTGTCTGCAACCTTTTCTCTTAAGAAATGGTACTTGATCTCTATGTGTTTTGTCTTTGCATGCATCACAGGGTTCTTAGACATGTTGATAGTGCTAGTATTATCACAGTGAATAACAATAGGATAATCAACCTGAATGCCAAAGTTTGTAACCATCTGTTTGATCCAAACCATGGTTGAACAATTCAGTGCTGCTGCAACATATTCAGCTTCTATTGTTGACTAAGAAATATAGTTCTGCTTCTTGCTTATCCAAGAGACCAACCTGTCTCCAAGAAATACTGCTCCTCCTGAAGTGATCTTCCTATCAACAATACAACCTGCCCAATCTATATCAGTATACAAATGAAGTTGTATATTCTCTGATTTAGGATACCATAAACCATAGTCTATAGCTCCCTTTAGATATCTGAATATCCTCTTGACTGCCATTAGGTGATTTTTCTTGGGTTCAGCTGCAAATCTTCCAACAATGCCAACTGTATTAGATATGTCAGGTCTAGATTGAGTTAGATAAATGAGTTTACCAATCATAGATTTGTACAATGTCTTATCAACTGCTATGGAATCACCATCTTTTGCAAGCTTGCTTCCTGTTATCATGGGAGTGCATACTGGCTTACATTCATCCATCTGGAAGGTTTTCAATATTTCCTTCACATATTTTGACTGATTAATGAATATACCTTTATCTGTTTGTTTCACATTCAGTCCCAAAAAGTATTTTATAGGACCAATCATACTCATTTCAAATTCATTCTGCATTTCTT
>MU223224.1:856420-868481 GCA_018584345.1 Thuja plicata | reverse complement strand
TGTTATTGATGATGGATGCATTGATTATATGATCTACTATGCACATGTTTAGGATTTTTCTTATGCAATAAATGAATGCAATCTACCATGCACAAAATTTTTGAGTAATGCATGTGTTAGTTAGAAGAAAGTTAGTTTGGAATGTGATCTCTGGGATTGATCTGATAAGATGTAATGATAGAAAAGTTTCTGTTTGTTGTTTTGTGGATAGATATGATCTGATAGAATGGATGAATATCTCAAGTCGCTGCCCCTGTTCCAATAATTGTCATCATTGCATCTTTTTTTTGTATTTTCTGACATTCTAGAAAAGTGTCGAATGATCCAGATCACATACCACCTGGATACCGCCACGACCTCTTGATAGTGGAAGGAGTAGAGAGATTAAACAGAAAAAGACCCATAGTGCACCCAAATATTGACCATCTGGATTTGACTATGTTCCCTATTTGAAAAGAAAGAGAGCCAAAAGCACCCAGATATTGACCATCTGGATACTACTTGTCCTCTGAATTAATCTAAAACAAAGAAACCAAGATAGAACTCCTATGTTTCTAGAGTCCATCTGGATAACACTGTAAACTCTTGATTTCTGAAAGGGAAAGCCAAGCAAACAAGATAGAACTCCTACGCCCCTAGAGTCCATCTAGATAGCATCATGAGCTCTTGTTTGCAACATAAAGGGAAAGACCATAGAAACCAAGATAGAACTCCAAAGCAACTCAGAGTCCATCTGAATATTGTTGCGAGCTCTTGATTCTATAAAACCAAACAAGCAAAAAAATAAAAAGAAGGAATGTCCATTTCTTTCCCAGGTTTAAGCTCAGATCGTGGAACTATGCGGCTGCCAGATAAGTGACAACACCTACCACATTTATCCTAAATCATCATGGCCCTGAAGTCGAAGTGGCCATTCAATAGACAGCAACCAAATAAAATTGATCATGATCTATCATAGCTACTCTCCTCACATGGTGGATCCTGGAGTAGCATAAGAACATAATCGTGAAATATATACTAACATCTGACTGACTTGACTGACCTAATCAACTTTTTGGATGGTTTCTTGATGCAGTTGGATTCTTGATTGGGCTCAACTCTTTAAATAGGCTTGTGGGCTTGATTGCTTTGATCGTGTTGGCAGCTGATTAGGCTGTGTTAGATGGGCCAAATGCGTGTTCACAAAACTCATGATTGTGATAGTCTTTGAATGATTGGATTGATTTGGATACTGTGATCATGTTGGCAGCTGATCCAGCTGTGTTAGATGGGCCAAATGCTTGCTTGCAAAGCTCATGATTGTGACAATTGATAGATTGGATTGCTCTGATCATGTTGGCAGCTGATCAAGCTATGTCGGATGGGTCGAATGCGTGCTCGCAAAGCTCATGATTATGACAATTGATAGATTTGATTGCTCTGATCATGTTGGCAGCTGATCAAGCTATGTCAGATGGGCCGAATGCGTGCTCGCAAAGCTCATGATTGTGACAATTGATAGATTTGATTGCTCTGATCATGTTGGCAGTTGATCAAGCTGTGTCAAATGGGCCTAATGCGTGTTCGCAAAGCTCATGATTGTGACAATTGATGGATTTGGGTTGGTTTGTACTTGCTTGTTGATAACTGAGTTGGTTTTATTACTTTGGATTTTGTAATTTTTCAAATATTTTTTTGATGAAGATTGATTTTCTCTTGATTTTTGATCTTTTTAGGATTTTTGATGAGTTTTTTTATTTTTTGGATTTTTTCAAGACATGTGGAATTGCCCCCTAGTCTGGTGGACCAGTATTAACCATGGGTAAGTGCTTGGTGCTTAGAGGGGTTTGTGCTAGTGGATATAGCTTTGGATAGTCATTCTTGCCTTTGAAATCTGCTCAAACTTTTGGAGCTCATTGATGGTGAAGCTGGACTTGAACACTTGGCACCTGTTTGCCAAGTTTTCACCAAGGTACCTGTTAGCGTTTTTCCCTGACCTTGTCAAAGAAAAGGCTAATTAACGAGGATCAAACAAACCCTCCTACATTTCGAGCTCAAAGGCTCAGGCGGGTGTACCTGTTGGATTCACTTCTTTCAATGAATCAGAGGATGGATTCCTACCCATCACACTTGATATATTAATCATTCATAGCTCTTTAAACAGAAAGGGAAAATGATTTGAATAATTGATTGATGAAGAAACTACCAGACAGACCAGAGACCAGTGCCTTATTTATTGGGCAATAGAGTCAAATAGATGTGCAATCCCAGAAAACTTCTAACTCCAAACTCAAAAACTCGAATGAAATGCCTTGCAAGCCATTCTTCTCATTTCAATTCCTGGACATCATATTCATATGCAGACTTAAAATTCTTAGAATTTGAATACAAGACTTGCTCTCCTTGAGATAAACTCAGATTCAAACGCACAGATACCTTGTAACTGGTATATTAACATGCCTTACAAGTTAATATACAAGAATCAAAACAAACATACAAAGACATCATACAAGTTCTGAACAGGGATTTCCTTTGATTTTCATTAAAAATTATCTGAAACTATACATTGCAAGACCGTGAACACAAAAATTAAAACTCAAAAAGCCTGGACGTTGCCCAGCAGCATAAATTTCAATATCTGTTATACAATTGAGAAGACAAGAGATATAAAGGAATTTGAGAAAACTAATTTTTTCACTGACACCTGTCAATTCCTCCCAAAATATCTAAAATTGATCTCTTCTGCAACTGCAAAAATATGATTTGATCTGCACCCAAAAGGATTGCAAAATCCAAATCTTCATCTTAAGACCTTTCCAACGGCATATAACACTTAATATTTCTGATAAAAAATGCTCCCTGAATCACTAAGCAAACTTTGCCTTTCCGTGCACATTTCCTAAATAATTTTAAAATATTTGAAATCTTTTCAATAGTCAAACTATTGAATTAAAATGACATTTTAAAATATGTATATTTTAATCCCTTTGTCTCACAGTGCACCAGAATTGGACAAGTGGCACCTCCTAGTTGGTTCTAAAAATTCATCTCTGTATAGCCTCTGCGACTGCACGACGAGCTAAATCGCCAACTTGCATGCATTTTGCATTGCCTTGAAAATCATGCGCGACTGCGCGACGAGCTCATTTTGGTCCGCGACTGAGCGACGAGCTACTTGTGCGACTGCGCGACGAGCTAAATTGCCAACTCACATGCATTTTGCATTGCCTTGAAAATCATGCGCGACTGCGTGATGAGCTCATTTTGGTCCGTGACTGAGCGACGAGCTACTTGTGCGAGTGCGCGACGAGCTAAATCGCCAACTCGCATGCATTTTGCATTGCCTTGAAAATCATGAGCGACTACGCGATGAGCTCATTTTGGTCTGCGACTGAGTGACGAGCTACTTGTGCGAGTGCGTGATGAGCTAAATCGCCAACTCGCATGCATTTTGCATTGCCTTGAAAATCATGCGTGACTGCGCGACGAGCTCATTTTGGTCCACGACTGAGCGACGAGCTACTTGTGCGAGTGCACGACGAGCTAAATCGCCAAATCACATGCATTTTTCATTACCTTGAAAATCATGCGCGACTGCACGACGAGCTCATTTTGGTCCGCGACTGAGTGACGAGCTACTTGTGCGAGTGCGCAACGAGCTGAATTCTAGTCTGCAACTGTAAATACTTAGATGACCATAACTTTTTATTTTCAATCTGGGTTTTTCTGAAATTGTTTCTGTAGTGTGCACACATGGTCATCTCAAACATATTAAAAATTTAGCTTGACCCAATTTGTATTTTTGGAGATATAATTAAAAACATGACTGGATGTGCTCCCACTATACTTGCTTAGTGAAATGTGTTGAACCCACTCCCCAAGTGCTATGTCATGAAAAAACATCAGGTCTCTTTTTTCATGCATTCAAAGCAATCCTTCTCCGTAACCTTTCAGGGAAATTTTTATGTAGTAACTCCAAATTTTTTCAAAATTTTGAGAGTACTAACAGTACCTACTCAATAGCGCCTGATTGCCAGGTTTTCACAGAGAGAGCGATGCTATTTTCTGTTTACTTTTTTTGCTTTTTTTTTTTTGCTTATTTGATTATTTGTTTTTTTTGGTGTCGCCAAGGCGCTTGATTGCTAGGTTTTCACCAAGGTAACTTTTGCATTTTCTAATTTTTTTGGTATTTTTTGAATATGTAGATAAGTGTCTTAACCATAAAGTCCTTAAGGGTAGAACCTCTTCAGGTGCATGTTGTTGATGTAGCCGGGGAGCTGATCTCCTTCTAGTGTGGCTAGGATGAATGCCCCACTCTGAGTAGAGTTGACAATAACAAATGGTCCTAGCCAGTTAGGCTCAAACTTACCAGGTTTGACTCACTTTGCTTGATTCTTTTGATTTTCCATGAGGACAAGGTCTCCTACCTCAAATGTTCATGGCTTCACCTTCTTATGATATCTCCTTCTAAGGCGATTCTGATAGCCTTGTAAGTGGTCAAAAGCATGTTGCCTTCATTCATCTAGTAACTCTAGCTCACTGAGCCTTGCGACTCTATAGTCATCATTTGTGATCAGGTTCTTTAGTGATATCCTCAGTGATGGGATTTCTACTTTGAGGGGTAATACTACCTCTGATCTGTAGACTAGGGAGAAAGGAGTTGCCCCTGTTGGTGTCCTCACACTAGTTTTGTAAGCCCATAATGTAGGACTAAGCTGTAAATTCCAGTCTCACCCTGATTCATTTATTGTTTTCTTCAGAATCTTCAAGATTGTTTTATTTGTAGCTTTGGCTTGTCCATTCCCTTGAGGGTAGTAAAATCAAGAGAATCCATGTTTGATGTGGAACTGCTCACATAAGTCTTCAACATCCTTGTTCTGGAAAGGGGTACCATGATCTGTCAGGATTATTTGTGGGATCCCGTATCAACAGATAATGTGGTTAAGTATGAACATAGCTATCTATTTTCCAGTGATGCAAGTGAGGGGAATTTCTTCCACCCACTTGGTGAAGTACTCCATTGCTACTATGATGTACTTGTGTCTATTTTTTGAAGAAGGTGTTATTTTTCCCACTAGGTCAAATCCCCACATTGAAAATGGTAACGGTGATGTAATGGGATTTAGTTCCTGGGCTGGTGCATGGATGAGGTCTCCATGAATTTGACATTGTCTACACCTTTGAACATGCTTGTGTGCATCTGTCTCTATTGTGGGCCAATAGTATCCCATGTGGATTATTTTCTTAGCTAAGCTATTGCCACCTCCGTGGGTTCCACATATTCCTTCATGTACCTCGAACAAAGCTTTCTAGGATTCCATGGAAGTGAGACATTGTAGTAATGTTCCATTGAGACTTTGTTTGTATAGAGTAGTTGAGAGGATCGTATACCCAGAGGCTTGTAGAATGAGGGCTTTTCTTTGGTTCCTAGACAAGTTTGGGGGTAAGACATTATTTTGGAGATAGCTATAGACATCTTGGTACCATGGGGATTCAGGACCAACAAGGACACATGTTGATTCTGTGATAGGTGCTTGATGTGATGGTACCAAGAGTTTCTCCACTAGAAACTAGAATTTGGTGTCGTTACCTGGCATATCAATCAGTGATTCTATGGTAGCCATCGCATCTGCCGCTTTTTTCTATGCTCTTGATACTTGCTCAAAGAGAATGTAATGAAATTTTGTGTGTAGTCCTTCCATTTGGGCTTTGTAAGGTATGAACTTCTCATCTTTGGTCATGTAATCATTGTTAACTTGGCTAATGACCAACTACGAATCACCAAAGACTTTCAGGTTCTTGATTCTCCATTGGATTGCTATCTTTAGAACAATTACCAGTGCCTCATATTCTGCTATGTTGTTGGTGCATAGGAAATTGAGTCTAAAGGACTTTGGAATTGTATCATTGTTTGGAGTGATGAGCACTATCCCTGCCCCCGCACCATGGTTTGTACATGATCCATCAAAATATAGCTTCCATACCTCTATCACCGGTTGTAGTGTCATGATGGATTCGTCAAGAAATTCAGATACAATGGGCTGATGGTCCTGGATAGGCGCCTCTACTAGATGATCTACGATCACTTGTCCCTTGATAGCCTTTATGTCTATGTATTCAATGTCGAACTCACTTAGGATCATTACCCACTTGGAAAAATGTCCAGTTAGCGCTGCTTTGCTCAGGAGGTACTTGAGAGGATCAATATGTGCTATCAGTTTCGTTTGGTAGCTCAACATGTAATGTCTTAGCTTCTGTGAAGCAAAAACAACTGCCAGGCATGACTTCTCTATCGGTGTGTAGTTTATCTCATATCCAACCAATATCCTGCTTAGGTAATAGACATCCCTCTCTTTACCTTCATCATCATGTTGTGCCAATAAGACTCCTAATGCTAATTTCGTTGCTGAGATATACAGAAGTAATGGTCTACCCTGTACTGGTGGTACCAATATAGGTGACTTAAGCAGGTAATCTTTGAATATCTGAAATGTCTATTCACACTGCTCTGTCCATATGAACTTAATGTCTTTATGCAATAAATGTTGGAAAGGGTGACACTTGTCATCCAGTTGAGCTATGAAGCGTCTGATCGATTGGAGCCTTCCTTGTAATCCTCATAGTTGTCTTAGGTTCGATGGTGGAGGCATCTCCAATATTGCTTTGACCTTTGCTAGATCCACTTCAATTCCTCTATGTGATACTATGAACCCTAGTAATTTTCCCGCTGTGACACCGAATGCACACTTTTTTGGATTTAGTCAGACTTTGAATTCCTCCATTCTATCAAAGATAGGTCCCAAAACTTGTAGATGATCCTTTCAAAGCATGGACTTTGCTATTATGTCATCGACATAATCTTCCATTGTCTTATGAATGAGATCATGGAATATAGTTGTCATGGCCCTTTGGTATGTAGCTCCAGCATTCTTTAGACCAAATGGCATGACATTCCAGCAATACGTGCCCCATGGGCATGTGAAAGCTGTCTTGTGTTGGTCCTTTGGTGCTATCCTTATCTGATTGTAACCTAAAAAACCATCCATGAGGGATAGCATTTGATGTCCTGCAGTTAGGTCTACTATCATGTCAATATTTGGTAGAGGGAAGTCATCTCTAGGACATGCTATGTTGAGATCCCGGAAGTCTATGCAAATTTGTATTTGACCACTGTGCTTTGTTACTGGTACTAGATTAGATATCCAATCCGCATATGGTATGGGTCTCATGAATTTAACATCCAGAAGCTTTTTCAGTTCTGCCTTGACTAACAATGCCACATGAGGATGCATCTTTCTTAGCTTTTGTTTGATAGGTTTAGCATTTGGTAGCAATGGGAGATGGTGTAGCACCAACTCTGGATCTAATCCTGGCATATCTAAATAAGACCATGCGAAATTGATCATTCTTTCTTTGAAGAAACTGATGAACTATTCTCTCTCCTCCAGGGTGAGAGATTTTGCCAAGTAGATGTTCTTTGGGTTCTGGTCATCCCCCAAGTTGATTTCCTCTGTCTCTTCGGCTAGTAGTGCTGATTTCTCCTCTATTAGGGGGATAAATTCCTTCTTTCCATCTTCTAGTGCCTTAGTGAGGTTTTCGCCAGAAGATACATCTTCTTTCAGCTTTTTATTCTTTTGTTCTTTTTTCTTTTGTGGACTGGAAAGAGGAGCTTCCTCCCTGAAATATGCTGCGGTGTCTAGGTTGAAGGAGAATCCTGCCTTGTGATCTCCTGATGGGATTCCTTCCCTCAGTCCCATGAAATGAGCTATAGCCTCATCATTTTTGAATACATCAAGATCAGGTGGTCCTTGTTGATCCCACTCTATTAGCTTAGGGTGTACGAGACAAACACTTTCACTACCATTTGGCTTTGGTTGAATGAACGGGATTGCTGATATGGTGACTACAAAATTGGACTGTGATGAGGACACACCACTTGAGGTCTGATGAATGATATGTTTGTCTATACAAGGTTGTTCGGTAATGGTCAGTTGTTCAAATAGGTCTGCTAGATTTATGATAATGTCGGCCCGAGGGGAAAAGTAAGGGATTGACGGTTCAAAATCGTGAAGGGATCTCCACTTATATTTATGGGAGTCAGTCTCTATAGAATGTTCATTCGATGTCTCACTTCCTTGGGTATCATCGATTTCTATGTGTAGGTTTATTAGGGATTGTGTGGTTCCCTCTTCGGCAGGCAACAACTATGCTAATATGTTGCTTTTTAGGACATGCTCTGTGTTGTGCCCCCGGTGCATCTCTGCTATTTGTTCGTGATTGACTTGAATGTCTTGGTTCACAGGATTTATGCTTTGTTGTCCATATCCCAAACCTATTGTGTTTCTCTAGGTTGGTGGGAGAGGTAATTCATATATGCCATGTTGCCTTGCCCCCAGTCTGGTTGTACCATTGTACCCAAATCTTTGTATCATCGTGTAACCATTACCATAATTTGCCAAGGGTAGTGGTGGTCGGATTGTCTCAGGGGTGTCTTGATATAACCAGGTGTTGATGTTTTGTTCAAAAGGATTCACTTCCGCTATGTCTCCCCATCGAACAAAGGTTGTGGGTGGACATCAGAATAGAATCGGCTGTGGAGTTTCTGTTACAACAACCGGTTGTGGAATTCCATAACTTCTTGGGTTTTGAGGCATGTGTGTGATAGTAAAAGCCTCCTCATATCTGTATTCACCACAGCCCTTGTCTGTGATGGATATCTTGCTTGCTTTCAATGTGTTATCCTTAAGTTTTGAATCTGAAGGGGGTGGATTACTTGCATCCTAGTTAATGACTATCTTTCCTGCTGCTCATGTGACATCCTTGGGATTCAAATCTGAAGAGGATGGGATGCTTGCATCTTGGTTTGAAGGCACTTGGTTATCAGTGCTGATTTGGACCATATTGCAGTACTGGAATGGATTGGGATCCCCTTCTATGATGATCTCTTCTCCTTGGTGAGGGAATTTGATACATTGATGGTATGTCAAAGGTACAGCTTGCATTTCATGTATCCAAGGTCTCCCTAATAGCATGTTGTACCCCAACTCAAGGTCTAAGATTTGGAAGGGTGTGTTTTTTACCATGGGGCCAATGTGAACAGGTAGAATGATAATACCCGTAGAAGACCTTTCCTCTTCACCATAGGCTCTGATATTTATCCTCCTTGTGACATCAATGCTAGATTCTGAATAACCCAGTTTCTTGATTAAATTTAGAGTACAAATGTTTAATCCAGCTCCACCATCAATAAGGACCCTTCGGACAACACTTTTGTGGATCTGGACAAGTAAGTGCAGAGGATCATTGCACATCACGGTCTATGAATGTGGCATGTTTGTTATCTTCTATATAGTTGACCATCATTTGGAAGCTCTCAGGGGTTATGTCCCTTGGGACAGCTACATTCTGAAGTGCTTGGTCAAGTGCCAGTTTATGCTGAGGAGATATGCGCAATAGATCAAACATGGAGATTTGGGCAGGTGTGCGCTTGAGCTGGTCCACTATGCTCGTTTGTGGATTTGGGTTTGCTATGGTATTTGATTGCGTAGTGGAAAAGGATGGGACTCCTTGCAAGATGACTCCAGCATGATGCATTGTTACAACACAATTATTACCTTGGTCTCTGATAGTGATCATAGCCACATGGCTATCTGAAGGATTGAGGCAATTGATAACATTGTCACTGTTGGCATAAGTATAGTTAACTTTATTGGTTTGTCCACCAGACCTGGAGGCTTTTCCCTTGTTGTGATCATGAAAGGTATTGTTGAATATGGTATGATCAGTGGTGCCTTTGTTTTGAGTGTTCATCACATCGATGACCCCTATGTCAATAAGATCTTGAATAGCGTGCTTCAATCGGTAGTAGTTATCCATTTTGTGACCTTTCACCCAATGAAACTAGCAGAAATCCTTGTCATTATACCACTTTGGTTTTTTTTCATCTTGTTCAAAGTCCCTGATTTCTGGGAGAGTGATAGTGTTTGATTGCATCAACTTACGTAAAGTTGATTCTATCAGTTCTCCCAATGGTGTGAAATCTCTTTGCTGGAATTGAAACTGTGGTTTGCGTTGATTCTGATGTTGACTGTTTGACACAGTGGCTGCTTGTATAGGGGGAGGTTGGTTTTGGGCATATGCTTGTTGAGTGGGCACTATGGGTTTTTGGTTGTCCATAGGTGCGCCTTGCAGTGACACCTTGGGTTGTGCATAGTTAACTATCTTCACATCAATGACACCATCGTTAGTGACATTTTTGTTCTTGTTCCACCATTTAGCTTTATCTGTTGCATTTTTATTTGTATTTGTTTGTGTGGGATCTGCAAGGACTCCTCTTTTGACCAAGTTTTGCTCACAATGAACTCCTCTTTTGATGAGTTGTGTAAAGTTTGGAGCTAGCTATAGTTCCGTTGTAAATGACATGTCTGGGATGAGATTGTCAACAAATATGACTATTTTGTCTTGTTCAGGCAAATCGTAGGTAATGCGGTTTTCCATATTCCTCCATCTCTGTAGGAATTTTACAAAGGATTCTCCATCTTTCTGTTTAATGTCGCAAAGGTCCTTGATGCTAACCTTGCGCTCGATGTTATGATGGAAATGAGCTATGAACTTTTCAGCCAATTCTCCCCAAGACTGAATTCCGTGGGGTAAATGTGAGAACCACTCCATTGCTGGACCGGCCAAGCTTTATGGGAACAGTCACATTAAATACATTTCATCATGTGCGACTTCGACACAACTAGCAAATAATTCTCGTATATGTTCAATAGGGTTTGTAGTGCCCCTATACTTGTCAAACTTTGGTACCGAGAAGTGGTTGGGAAATGGAGACATGTGAAGCGAGTGGTCAAAGGGGTATGGGTATAAATCCTCTGCGGTATAGGATTTTGTGTGCCCCAAATTTTGCATATCCAACATTTGGGTTTGAAGGGTTTGCATTTGTTGCATCAACATGTCTATCTGATTTTTCGGTTGATGAGTAACGATCCTTTGTGCTGTGGTGGGTATGAGGCTGTGCCTCTGTGTCCCTTGAGTAGGAATGTAATATTTCATCCTAGGGACTTGATATTGATTCCCCACCGAGTGATTTGTGAATGTAGGCATACGAGTAGCCCATGGTGTGTTGTGATGCATTTGTGTTTGCGATTGAAACTAGTTTTGAAACTGTTGGGGTTGGTATTGTTGTTGCTGAGGTTGGATGGGTAATTTAAATTGGGGTTGTTGTTGTGGGGGTTGTATGGGCAACTGAAGCTGGGGTTGTTTTTGTGAGGGTTGAATGGGAAACTAAAGCTGGGGTTGTTGTTTCAGGGGTTGAATGGGAAACTAAAGCTGGGGTTGTTGTTGCGGGGGTTGAATGGGAAAGGATGTAGCCTTGGGTGGGCCTTAACTGTAAGTTGTTTCTGTTGAGATAGATCCCTATGGGCATGAAGTATTTATCCCAAGACTAGTGTGCATTGATTGTAGCAGCGGAAATGTTTCAGAACAAGTTGGGTTTGATGGGATGGAAGGCATAGAATATGAGCTTGATTGTCCTGGCTGTGAGGCCAAATGTGTAGGCATACTAGTGACCGTGGGAACACTTAGTTGGGGGCCTATCATGCCTTGAGTGGATGAAGTGCTAGCTTGGTTTGGGTCCTTAGCCTGACTGAATATAGTCTGCGTTGATGTAGGCAAGATCAAAGGTGGAAAGATCGGAGACACAATAGGTAGCATCTGAGGTGGTTGAGTAGTATTTTGACCTGCGAGAGGGTTTTTAGGCCATATGGTTGACATGCTAAATTCAGCGGGGAGTTTAACTCCCTTCTTTATAAGCATGGCCAAGTAACGTTCAAGGTTCCTCTCTACAACAGCATCAACTACTTTCATGGAGTAAGCATCTTGTTCCACATCTTCTAGTTCTTCCTCTATGATATCTTGGAAAAAGGATGCCCCACGGGGCTGTTCAATGAATAGAGCGGGACTGGTATTCACAAAGGGATCATTTTATTGCTCTGTCTCCCAAGCGGGGAAACAGTTGATATAGGACTCATCTGGTTGAGTTCTAGCCTTAGACCTTGTGTAGTAGGAAAGATCAAATGTG
>MU223224.1:827415-839343 GCA_018584345.1 Thuja plicata | reverse complement strand
TTTGTCTCAAATGGAGAATGAAGAGACAACTGTTTCTTTTCAAGAAACTCTTCATCCTCTTTCCATGGTTTTCTATAAATTGGACTTCTTTTCTTCATTAGAGGAGGACTTTTGGAGAGCATCAATATTATAGGCAATTTACATTTGATTTTCATGTTTTAAGCTCATTTTGCATAATTAGTATAAATTTCAATTGGAATTAAAGATATATGCTTTCATTTAAGACTCATTTCTATATCTAATATTTCAATTTGAAGTTTTCAAGCTTTCATAGATTACAAGCAATTCAATTCTAGTTTAAGAGCAAATTCCTTTCATAGATTACAAGCTTTTCATTTCTAGACTAAGAGTATTTTTCTTTTTTTGCTAGTTTAATTTCATTTTACTTCCATAAAGTAGTTGCAAATCATTCTTAGATTAGAGAAATTCAATTTCTTAGTTTAATTGCATCCCTTTACATAGACTAGTTGCAGATTTCTCATAAGATAATGGCAATTCTCCTCTTCTTGCATTCTTAAATCCTCCATGTTAGCAATGGTCAGGTTCTTGGCTCTCGTTCTGAGGGTAAAACTCAACATCCACATCTAATTAGGAGGCAACAGGTCGCCTTAATCAAATTTGCAGAGCAAACAATTCATGTTTGTCTTTGTGAATTAAGAGATTATGTAAGGACTATGTTGTGTTTGTGTTGAATTCAGAGGTCCACATTCAGCATACAACAATCTTCATTATGAGATAAACTCTATTTGGTGGGAAAACACATCATGTTATCTTTCTAGTGGGATAACATGCCCTGTTATCTTCTTGGTGGACCAACATGAAGTTTTTTCTATTTCGCATGCCCATCTCTAGCTCAGCGGAGTTGAGTGCGAAATAGAAAATCAATGGGTCAATGTGACATCAAGATTTGTGTGGTGGGAAAACACATCATGTTTTATTGACACATGCGTGAAAAATGTTTAGCACAAACACTTCAAGAAATCCTTACATCTATGGTTTAGTAGGATGAAATTCAATCAATAATCAAAACAAAAAACCACTAGAAAATGACGTATTTCTTCCTAGAGGAAGCGAGTATGGTCCATTTGAGGTTTCTCTCATATTTAGCATGTAGACTAGTGACTAGACTACTTCAAAACTAAAGATTCATTATGATTATGATGTAAAGATTGCATTCTCTACTCCAAAATCTTTCTAGAACAATGCAACTAGAATGTAGAAAGATGAAACTAAGCTAAAAATACAACTAAGATTCATTATCCATGATGCTAAAATGAGATGAAAGTAATCTAAGAAAGGAAATACTTTGCAATTTAAGATTTCTACAATGCACTATAGAACCCTGGATAAAATTTAGCATTATGATGTTACTATGAAATTGTGTTCTATGAAATAAACTTGAGAGGGTTGGTTTTATAGGAATCCCACGAGAATGAATGGTTGAGATTTTGTTGGAATTATGTGAGTTTTGGAGGAGATATGTAGATCGGTCATGTGTGGATGCATATTTAGTTTTCCTTGATGGAAATGCATTCATTTATCATGATTACAGTGGTCGGTAAGCACTTAACTTGATCGGTAAAGGGAAGATTAACTATCTATGTTCAGTGGTATTTAGGAAGAACAACATCAGATAGAGATTTTGTTAGTAGTTGATTTGAGGAACGATTCAGATGATGCGATTGGAGATACAACATATATATGGTATGTGGAATCCATGATTCCACAGCAATAGTTTATCTTAAGTTTTGATTAAATTATGTTTTAAAGTGAGAAGGTAGTTTACCTATCTAATCATCGATTGGAGTTTCATATTAATTTGATTAAGGTGGTGGATCTGAGGCTGACATAGTAATTTAATTATTGGTAATAATTTTTCAAGATCACATATTGGATGTTGTTGACGCTGATTTTGAGGAGGTTAGTTAATCTTTTGGGCCGATTGTGGTGGAGATTTCTAGGTCTTTAGTGACCTAATGGGAGTCTATATAAGGAGCACTAAATCATTTGATTTAGGGTTGCGATCATATTTTTAGATTGGGTGGTCATAAATTAAAGGATCAAAGATGAGTATAGTGTCAGGAAGCAAATGAATAGAAAAGATCTGATAGGCAATCATTTTCATTCGAAAGATCAACAATCTTGGTGTTCCCTAATAGTTGTAGTAGGTCAAATCCCCTAACAGGGTGAACTTTAATAGGTTCTTATTTGTAAATCCTTTAACATGGTAGCTTCTTTATTGAGGTTTGAAATCCGATAGCAAGGTAGATCATATCTGGTCTGATTGTGCTCCTAACACTGGTCTGATTGTAGATCATATCTGGTCTGATTGTGCTCCTAATAAGGGTTTTTCTCTCTAAAAAGGGTTTCCATGATAAAATACATGTTTTATGTGTGTTTAAGATGTGGATGCTTGCTATTGTTTACTATTCTTTGTTTATTACAGTTATTAGTGGTTGAATTTTTCATTACCTGTTTCTATTGATTCAACCCCCCTCTTAGTCATAAGATTACCACCAATTGGTATCAGAGCTCTTAGGTCCTCCTGATACTAAGCCTAACCACTTAAGGAAAACATCAATATAAGTTAACATGGATAGATACAAGTATGAAAATAAAATTGAGGATGCAAGAAAGGTTATCAATGAACTAGAGGAAAAACAAAGGCATTCCCTTGCTAAGAGAAGAGAGATTGATGAGCAATTGAGTGAATGTCAATATTACATTTAAAAACTGTCTGAAGGTAATTTTTCTGAAGAATCAAAGGAAGAACTTGCAGCTAATGGATAAAAATAGTGGACTCAAAATAGAAGTGGTAAATATGAAAAGAGAGCTTGAAAGTCAGTCTGTCGGGATGGTTAAAGAACTTGAAAAAAGAGTATTGGTTGATGATGTTAAGAGAATTGTTGAAGATGCCCTAAAATTTAAAGATTAAACCCTAAAAGAAAAGTTGGAGCAACTATTCATTGGAAATTTTTTGGACTTGAGAAGGAGGAACCATTAATGCTTCTTCTTCATCATGTGAATAATGGGAAGAGTTATTCTCTATGAAAGGATTGGGATCACTAAGATGCATGTTGGTCTCATCAAGATTCCTAGGAAAGAAGGATGCTTCAGGATCAAAGGAACTCATAAGTCTATAGCTTCTTCTAACCAGAATAATACAGGTGGGAATCAAAGTGATGAAGCACATGGACAAGGGAATGAAAGGAAAGAGAAATATGATGCAATTTGAAAGAAATGTGCAATCCAAGAAAATTTAACTATCAAATTTAAGCATGTAATGTAAATGTAGATATCTAAATTTAATATGATGTAAATTCAAAATAGATCTAGATATCTAAATGCAAAGAAGGGGAATCTAATGTGTGATCAAAATGTGACACACTTCTATAAACCATTATACTTGAGACAATCCATGAAGAGGAAGTCCCAAGAAGTGGCTTATAGCTTCCTATCCATAGCATGCAAGAATCATGTAGATAATGATGGTGGCTCTCATATGAACCTAATAAGAAATATCCCTGCAAGGTGCACTATAGATTGGAAGATTCAAATATTAATGCAAATTAATCTAAGATGAGATGCAAGATAATCCAAGAAAATTTAAATATCAAATTTAATCATGTAATGTAAATGTAGATATCTAAATTTAATATGATGTAAATGCAAAATAGATCTAGATATCTAAATGCAAAGAAGGGGAATCTAATGTGTGATCAAAATGGGACACACTTCTATAAACCATTATACTTGAGAGAATCCATGAAGAGGAAGTCCCAAGAAGTGGCTTATAGCTTCCTATCCATAGCGTGCAAGAATCATGTAGATAATGATGGTGGCTCTCAGATGAACCTAATAAGAAATATCCCTACAAGGTGCACTATAGATTGGAAGATTCAAATGTTAATGCAAAGTAATCTAAGATGAGACGCAAGATCTAAGATAAAAATGGTATGCAAGAAATGCAAGGAAAGTAGATCTAAACTAAATGAATTAAGCTAGATGCAAGAAAGTAGAAAACAAAGCTAAAATATAATGCAATGCTTCAATGATACCAAGATACAATATGAGATAGGATACGATAATTCTTCAAAATGAAAGAACTCCAAGATCTCCAAAAGGGAAAGATGCAAGAGCTCCAATATTTCCAATTACAATTCACAAGATCTCCAAAAACTATCTTTTCCAATTTTTTCTAGCTTACCCAAGAATGAGGAGAGAGTTTCCTTTTATAGGAGATTAGAAATGAGCAGACAGTCAAGATTAAGAGGCAAAAAGAAATGAGTAATGGGGGAGAATAAATATTGGTTGATCCTGTTAGAATGAAATTAGAATAACTGAGAGGGGAGGGGTGAATCAGTTATCCTCAAGTCTAGATGTAGCAAATAAAACTTTCTGTATTTCAGATCTACTTGGCAGTAGTAGCATAAGTCAACAACTTTAATCATGTAGTTTACTATCAATTGAAATTAGCTTGTAGAAACATAACAGTAAAGCAAACCATAAGAATTAATACAATTTGACACAAGTATTTAACGTGGAAACCCAATATGGGAAAAAACACCAGTAAAATGCTACCAATTTTTCACTCTTCTGAAGTGATGCCCTGTGAGAAGCCAACCCTGTTAAAGATTACAATAAAACATTGCTAGGTGTGACCTAGTTAAAGGATTTAATCACCCTATCAGGAGTGGCCTTGTTAGAGGACTTAGAAAATTACACCTGAATGTCACCCTGTTAGAGGATTTATACAAATGACTGTTAGGTCAACCTTGTTAAAGGATTTAACTGATACAATGGTTAGAAAGTAATCAGCAGTTGTGATCTGATACATACAACTTACTTTACAAATTCAGATCCAATTACAGCTCTGATGTTAACTTACTGGATAGCCTGCATTGTCATTTCAACCTTCTGATCTACTTGGAAATCTGTCAAGTAATCACACATGAAACTCTCTGCTTCTGTATTCAGCCTTCTCTGCTAGATCATGCCAAACAGTAAATCAACCATGCAATCATTTTTCATACACATCCACTTCACATTCAGCAGCACACTTCTGCATACTCAATAAATAAGCCCTTGAGGTTATCATATACCTCTCTGTTTAGGTCAGATAAATCTTTTGTCGCTTAAACAAGATTGTAGATCTTAGGTTAGGTCATATCCAACGGATCATCCCATCTTTGCATTACATTTACTTCTCCAAAGTAGTCTCTAATTAAATCTTGAAACCGTGTATTAATTATGATTACCCATACATTAAATGACGTGGGTCAATCTTTAATTAACATTACATATCCCAATAAAATTAACTAATTCGGCCAGAGATCTCAAATCTCATCATTAATCAAATTAGTGTAAGTCGGCCAACATTATTGTTTTCACTCGGTAATTTCACTAGTGCTCATCATTGAACAACTTTGCTCGTCACAAGAAACTTTGCTCACCATAAGCAAATTTGCTCGGCATTGAACAACTTTGCTCAGCACAAGCCAAACTTGCTCAGCATAGAACAACCAGAAAAATTGTCTTTGAAAGATAAACAAATAATTTCTTTGCTAGAGTGCTAACTGATCAAGTACCCTTTTATTTGTCTTAACTCAACCATTCACTTGGTCTTCTTGTTAAATCTTCTTCATCAACAATAGATATGGTACTCAAAGAGATAACAATAGTCTCACCAGTTAAGGTTTGACAGCAATGACAAAATAACAATTGCTTGCAATGTCACTTTCCAACAGATCCATGTGCTCATATCTTCAAGACGCAAAATCAAAGGCTACTATTAAGAGGCAAAAAAATGAGTGGTTGAGATAAAGAGGCAAAAGCCTATTTCAAATGATTCCATCTCATTGGAAAGTGCACTTTTCTTATTATTATTTATTATTTTCTTTTTTTATGTGCACTTAGGATAAAGGGGTTGTTATTATTTAATTAACATATTTTTCATTTAATTAAAAGGGAGCATGTTCTTTTAATTAAATCTTAGGATAAAGTGGTCAAACTTTTGGATATAACCAAATAAATGATTAAGTGGTGATTTGATCAAGAAAATAAGAGATTAAATAAATATGTGAAATTGATTAAGCACAAGATATAGTCTAGTATTTAAATTTTAATGTTTAGAAAGAGGCTCATAGTCTACTAGACCATTTTTGGTTGATTACATTTGCCCTTCTTTGACTAATGTGTGAGTGATCAAGGAACACATTGTAACACCTCAAAATTGGCACCTTATAATCCAATCAATTTTGGTGCATTTTTCTCATCTTCAAAGTCCTATTGTACTAGGCAAATTCTTCTCCTGATTGACTTTAATTGACTGAGTTTCAAATGCAGAAAACCCAAATTTGCATAAATCTGACATTACATTTAATTCCTAAATTCTCAGGGTTTATTAACTAAAAATTCCTATGATTAATTGATTTAATTCTAAAGTTCTAAGTGCTTTTAATTAAATCAATTCCACCCCCTTTAGCTAATATACATAAAAGGAATTGAAAGGTTATATAATAATTGGGTGAATTATCCACAAAAAAGAAATCCAATAATTCCATGTGAAAGGACACTCATGTGACAATAATCCACCCTTTTATTTAAATAATCTTTGCATTTTTGTCTCAAAAGAGAATGAAGAGACAACTATTTCTTTTCAAGAAACTCTTCACTCTCTTTCCATGGTTTTCTATAAATTGGGCCTCATTTTCTTCATTTTAGAGGATGATTTTTGAGAGCATCAATTCTATAGTCAATTTTGCATTTAATTTATTTCATTCTTTAAGCTTATATTTGCATAATTAGGCTAATTTCAATTGGAATTGAATATGTATTGCTTTCATTTATGATTTATCTATATGTCTAACATTTCAATTTTGTGCTTTTGAGCTTTCTAGATTAATGGAAAATTCAATTCTAGCTTAAAGGCAATTCCTTTCATAGATTACAAGCAATTTCATTTCTATATTAAAAGTATTTGCTTTCTTAGATTAATTGCAATTTTCTTCCATAGAGTAGTTGCAATTTCAGTTCTAGACTAGTTGCAATTCACTTTCATAGACTCAGAGCAATTTGCTTTCATAGATTAATTGCATTTCAATTCATAGAATAATGGCAATTTCATCTTTTCTCATGCTTTAGAAATCCTCCATGTTAGCAATGGTCAGGTTGTTGGCTCTCGTTCTGAGGGTAAATTTGACATCCACAACTAATTAGGAGGCAGCAAGTCGTTTCAATTGAATTTGCAGGATAAACAATTCATGTTTGTCTTTGTGAATTGAACAATTGAGTAAAGACTATGCTGATTTTGTGCTTGATTTAGAGGCCACATTCAAGCACACACATTTTGGCGCCCACCGTGGGGCAGGAGTATTCAATTCTTGGCCTCATATTATATATTTACTGTCAATTTTGTTTTATGTATTTTTTTACATTCACTTTGAGTCAAATCTGACTCTTCCATTGTGTCCAGAATGTCATTTCGGTTAAAAATGACTACAAATACGCCTATAGTCACCCAAAAATTGAATCTGTGGCATCAAACATTGGTTGTATGGCTCTGCAGTGAAATTTTGTGCGAGATTTCTCACATATCCGCGCGAGACTAGCATTTACTCGCGTGAGATTAGCATTTCCTCGTGCGAAATTAGCATTTCCTCACGCGAAGCCTTGTACTTCCTCGCGCGAGACTGGATGACAGTTTCGACTTCAAACACGCATAACTCACTCATTCTGAGTCTTTTTTTAATGCAATTTTTTTTTTTGGGGGGTAGATTTTCCCAAGGATCACTGTGGTGGTATTAGTTTTTTATTTTTCTTGTTGTCTTTATTAGAAATTACTATTTTCATGACTTTTCTTGCATAATCTTGTGTTTTTCAACTTTCAGAGCTCCGTACAGGCTCATACGATCACCTTTTTCAGTGCTTTTTTTTTTTAAACTGGATGATTTTCTGTGTGCTTTTTGAATATGTGATTTGTGCTCTGATTTTTAGATTTTGATAATGCGGACTAATCTTTGGCTTTGATGTTCATGTGATTATCTTTTTCATACAGCCTAATATTGGTTTGCAGAACGTTATCCAAGAAGACTAAAACACAAACTACTCACGAATTGGTTTTGCAGGTTGCCTTTGATAGATAGAATGCAAAACATTGTGCTTGCATCTTGTTTTTTATTTCTTAAAATAGGAACCCACATGCAAGACTTCTTAAAATGAACATTTGTTTGTTGTTTTAGGAATGAAAACAATGTCAGGAAACTATGCTCTCGCCCTTTTGGGATGATCAGAAATCCAGAAACATTATTGTCATTTTCTTATCCTACTTGAAGTGTCTTTTAGTTTTGTAAACCCAAGGAATTGCATGGACGTATCCTCTCCCCTCGCCTTCATGAATCTTAGGTGAAAGAGAATATCATACAAATCCTTTAGTGTGGCTACCTCCCAAGTGCTTTAACAGAGCTGGTGAGAGTGGATTGCCCAACCGGTAACAGGCTAAAGCCAAGCCCTTCCAAACCGGTATATAAAAAATGTCATTGTGATTAATGTCACAGTGAACAGGTGTTGATTGCGTTATACTGGGAAGACCTCCCTCAATACCCTTGTGGTGTGTTAAAACCTATAAAACGTAACTTCTGTAGGCTGGGAGGCCTCCATAACAAAGCTAATATGCCACAAGTATAACCACCTGAACGAAAGCCTTTACTACAAACTATATTTTAGTATCCAAAAACCCTCTATCTATTGGCGCGGAAGGTCAGAGACCGACTAAGATGCCCCACACTTTTACGGCTCTTAGTAGAGACAACAACCCTTTTGGAAGAAATTCCTTTTGGTTTTGAAGCTTGGTGTGCTTGAGAAGTGAGTGCACATGTAAGGAGGAGCCCATGCCTCCAAGCTTCTAAGTTATCCACTATGAGTAAGCGTAGCTGAACTTTGGTTCAAGTGGGGATTCAACAGATACTACCCTGGCTATCCTAGGATTGTGATGTGTCTGTTCTGGTACTATGAACATTCTTCTTGATGTGTCTTGCATGGGTGAAGCATCAAAACAAAAAAACATATCAAACATTCAAATCGAACATCAAAATGATCAACGATTCAAAATATGCACTTCTAGGTGTTAACTATCGAAATCTTGTCTGAGTTTCTGTATCGGTTATCAAAATCTGAACATCAGTCAACTTGTTGTCCAAACTGTTATTCTACTGTGAAGGTTCTATCCAAATTTTCACAAATCTGCGTTCTCATCAACATTGTTACTAGTCTATCTTGTACTACAATCTGTTGACAGTCTGACTCGTTGTTGTCTTGAAATCTACCTTTTTTGTGCTAGGCCAAGTGACCCATTATCTATTTTGATCTTATCAGTCTTTGTTTGCATTGTCCTTATTCTGGGTTGTGAGAACAGGTTAGTTAACCTTGACTCAAGATCAGAGTCATTGCTATCTCCCTCTCAGTTGGACATTATCTCCTTTGTCCTTTGGTCTTGGACTTAATCAGCACTTCAGATATCACTTCAGCACCTGTCAGTCAATCGATTGATTCATCATACCTCCTTTTCAATCTTCTAAGCAAGCGCATCAAGACAATTTTACAATGTCTAAAAGCAAAGATGAGATTCTTACAAAAACATTGTAGAAACAACTTTTAACTTTGGAATCTGAACTCTAATGATTAAAGAGGGAAAAGGATACTCCATTTGATGAATCCTCCTCAAGATCAACTTGTCCTTCACTATTTGGTCATGAATCTCATACCTCTCCACTTTCTTCCAACATGGATAAATCTTGGTATGATAATCCCAACTTTGATCAAGAACAATTTGATGACAATCCCAATTTTGATCCAGACCAGTTTTACAACAATCCCAACTTTGATCAAGAGCATGTAGAGGAATCCATGACAACATCAGATGAGATCCCTGTCTATACACAAAAGAAGGATATTGCAAGTCAAGAAGTGTCTAAATATCCTTCAGAGAAAATCTTTACTCCTTTGGGACAGTCTTATGAATCAGCATTGGAAGAACTTCTTGACAATAACCTCATCACATTGCCTAAAATCATGTTACTTGGATCCACATTCTTCAGTAACTAATGTGCATATCATCGACACAATAAGCATGAAACTTCATCTTGCATGGAGCTGAAACATAAAATCCAAGATCTCATAGATGATGGCATAATCGAAATGGAAAATCCTAATGAATCACCTAGTGAAGATACTAATCTCAAGCATGATCAATATCAGGAACCTATGTCTAGCAATGGTTCCCATCTCACATCTACCTCTTCCATCATTCTTCCATCTCCTAAAGCTTCATCATCTATGTCAAAAATTGAACCTAATGATGACTATGTCTATCCTCAAGGACTACCTCTAAAAGAGATCCAAGCTAACCCACATACGACAGCAAGTCCTTCTCAGGCTTCAAAGATCATAGACCCCAAGCTTCCATGTGCTTCAATGCCCATCATTCCTATTCCAAATGACTGTTTGTCAGCATGTCAAGAATCCCATATGCAGATTAAAACTCCTACCTCGTCCTTAGAAGTGGCTTCATGTCAAGAGGAGAATCCACAATGTAAGAAAACAAATATCAGTTATGATCAAGATCAAGACACCCTCCACCTTAATCCAATGGTTGACCAGTGTCATATATCTCAAGAATCTGATGATAATTTTATCATCCCCTTCCATCGCTTCCAAGAACATCCTTCATCTCCCAAGTGAGATCAAGATATCCTTTCTACCATCTATAATGAACCTATTGAAAATCTAGAGAAAGTTACCCTTTGTACATCGTCTAAAGATCCTTGTCAAGATCAGAGCATCCCTTCATCTCTTTTTCATGCTCTTCCATATCCACCTCAAGAAAACATCGTTCCTCCAAATCCCTTGTAGAAAAATAAATCCCCTGAAGCTTCAGCTACTCCTATCAAAATTGCTCCTATCAAAGCTACTCATGCACCTATTGAAATAAAGGTGAATTCAAAAGAGAAGTGCCTTGGTCATGTATCTCACTCTAAAGATGTTGATATCCCCTCCACACTTTATATCCCTCCATTCAAATGTAAGCATCGATCTTCTCCATCCTCTAAATCTATCCTTGGCCCTTATATCTCAAAGCTTAGACCATCAAAAATTCCATCTATATTGGGTCCTTATGTCCCCCCATCTACCATGCTTATCAATACTAGCTTGTCATCCACTTATCCTATCTCCTATCAACATCAACAAAGAAATACATCCTTGAATTCTCCCTATCAACCCCTCCATATGAACCAGTCATATTGGCCCTAGTCATCCACAATTCCTAAGTCTTCTGGAAGCAATTTAGATGTGCAATGCAAAAATCAAAAAATACAAGAATCCACGTACATATGAAGATCACTATGTCCAATCTAATCGACATGTGACTACAAAGAAAAAGGAAATATTCAAGAGACCACAAAGGTCTAGTGAGAAAAGAATGAAATCAAATAAAATATGGGTTCCTAAATCCATTATGAAAGAATTGTGTTCTAAATCATCTGATGCAAATAGAAAATCAAATGCTATATGGATTCCCAAGTATCTTCTCAAGGACTTGGATACAAAAAGGAAAGAAAAATTTATGTGGATTTCCAAGTCTCTCTTAAAATACTTCCACCAAAAGGAACAATTAGAGTTGGCATCCAAGCTTCCAAAGTCTTCCACTTCATCTCCATCTAAACATCTCCCATCTTCTGACTCCGTCTTGGGTCCTTGTGTACCAAGATCCATATCCACTCATCCATCAACGTCTCAAGCTATTGCATCCACTTTCCCTCCATTCATCCACTACCCTTCAAGGGGTGTGTCAATGTTGATCTTGTCACCTACTATCCTTCCATATTGGGTCCTTACATTCCTTCTTTTTCTCTCATCCAATCCATTACATAA
>MU223224.1:806786-821733 GCA_018584345.1 Thuja plicata | reverse complement strand
TGAAAGGACACTCATGTGGCAATAATCCACCCTTTTATTTAAATAATCTTTGCATTTTTGTCTCAAAAGAGAATGAAGAGACAACTGTTTCTTTTCAAGAAACTCTTCACTCTCTTTCCATGGTTTTCTATAAATTGGGCCTCATTTTCTTCATTTTAGAGGATGAATTTTGAGAGCATCAAATCTATAGTCAATTTTGCATTTAATTTCTTTCATGCTTTAAGCTTAAATTTGCATAATTAGGCTAATTTCAATTGGAATTGAAGATGTATTGCTTTCATTTATGATTTATCTATATGTCTAACATTTCAATTTGGTGCTCTCAAGCTTTCTAGATTAATGGCAAATTCAATTCTAGCTTAAAGGCAATTCCTTTCATAGATTACAAGCAATTTCATTTCTAGATTAAAAGTATTTGTTTTCTTAGATTAATTGCAATTTTCTTCCATAGAGTAGTTGCAATTTCAGTTCTAGACTAGTTGCAATTCACTTTCATAGACTAAGAGCAATTTTCTTTCATTAATTAATTGCATTTCAATTCATAGAATAATGGCAATTTCATCTTTTCTCATGCTTTAGAAATCCTCCATGTTAGCAATGGTCAGGTTGTTGGCTCTCATTCTGAGGGTAAATTCAACATCCACAACAAATTAGGAGGCAGCAAGTCGTTTCAATTGAATTTGCAGGATAAACAATTCATGTTTGTCTTTGTGAATTGAACAATTGAGTAAAGACTATGCTGATTTTGTGCCTGATTTAGAGGCCACATTCAAACACACACATTTTGGCGCCCATAGTGGGGCAAGAGTATTCAATTCCTGGCCTCATATTATATATTTACTGTCAATTTTGTTTTATGTATTTTTTTTAAATTCACTTTGAGTCAAATATGACTTTGCCATTGCGTCCGAAACATCATTTCGGTTAAAAATGACTACAAATACACCTATACTCACCCAAAAATTGAATTTGTGGCATCAAACATTGGCCGTATGGCTCTGCAGTGAAATTTCGTGCAAGATTTCTCACATATCCATGCGAGATTAGCATTTACTCGCGCGAGATTAGCATTTCCTCACGTGAAATTAGCATTTCCTGGCACAAAGCCTTGTACTTCCTCGCGCGAGACTGGATGACAGTTCCGACTTCAAACACGCATAACTCACTCATTCTGTGTCCTTTTTTAATGCAATTTTTTTTATTTTGGGTAGATTTTCCCAAAGAGCACTGTGGTGGGATTATTTTTTGATTTTGTTTGCTGTATTTATTATAAATCACTATTTTCATGATTGTACTTGCATAATCTTGTGTTTTGCAACTTCTGGAGCTCCGTATAGGCTCATACGATCACCTTTTTCAGTGTTTTTTTTTTTAAACTGCATGATTTTCTGTGTACTTTCTGAATATGTGATATGTTCTCTAATTTTTAGATTTTTATAATGTAGACTAATCTTTGGATTTGATGTTCATGTGATTATCTTTTTCATACAGCCTAATAGTGGTTTGCAGAACGTTATCCAAGAAGACTAAAACACAAACTACTCATTAATTGGTTTTGCAGGTTGCCTTTGATCGATAGAATGCAAAACATTGTGCTTGCATCTTGTTTTTGATTTCTTAAAATAGGAATCCACATGTAAGACTTCTTAAAATGAACATTTGTTTGTTTTTTTAGGAATGAAAATAATGTCTGGAAACTATGCTCTCGCCCTTTTGGGATGATCAAAAATCCAAAAATATTATTGTCATTTTCTTATTCTACTTGAAGTGTCTTTTAGTTTTGTAAACCCAAGGAATTGCATGGACGTATCCTCTCCCCTCACCTTCGTGGATCTTGGGTGAAAGAGAAATCCATACAAATCCTTTAGCATGGCTACCTCCCAAGTGCTTTAACAGAGCAGGTGAGAGTGGATTGCCCAACCGGTAACAGGCTAAAGCCAAGCCCTTCCAAACCAGTATATAAAAAATGTCATTGTGATTATTGTCACAGTGAACAGGTGTTGATTGCGTTATACCGGGAAGAAGATCTCCCTCAGTACCCTTGTGGTGTGTTAAAACCTACAGAACGTAACTTTTGTATGCTGGGAGGCCTCCATAACGGAGCTAATCTGTCGCAAGTATAACCACCTGAACGGATGCCCTTACTACAAACTATGTTCTAGTATCCGAAAACCCTCTATCTGTTGGCATGGAAGGTCAGAGACCGACTAAGATGCCCCTTACTTTTACGGCTCTTAGTAGAGACAACAACCCTTTTGGAAGCAATTCCTTTGGGGTTCGAAGCTTGGTGTGCCTGAGAAGTGAGTGCACATGTAAGGAGGATCCCGTGCCTCCAAGCTTCTAAGTTGTCCACTATGAGTAAGCGTAGCTGAAATTCGGTTCAAGTGGGGATTCAATAGATACTACCCTGGCTATCCTAGGATTGTGATATGTCTATTCTGGTACTACAAACATTCTGCTTGATGTGTCTTGCATGGGTGAAGCATCAAAACAAACAAACATATCAAACATTCAAAGCAAACATCAAAATGATCAACGATTCCAAATCTGCACTTCTAGGTGTTAACTATAAAAATCTTGTCTGCATTTATGTATCTGTTATCAAACTCTGAACATCAGTCAACTTGTTGTCCAAACTGTTATTCTACTGTGAAGGTTCTGTCTGAATTTTCACAAATCTGCATTCTCATCAACATTGTTACTAGTCTATCTTGTACTACAATCTGTTGACAGTCTGACTTGTTGTTGTCTCAAAATTTTCCTTTTTGTGCTAGTCCAAGTGACCCATTATCTATTTCGATCTTATCAGTCTTTTTTTGTGCTATCCTTATTCTGGGTTGTGAGAACAGGTTAGTTAACCTTGACTCAAGATCAGAGTCATTGTTATCTCCCTCTCAGTTGGACATTATATCCTTTGTCATTTGGTCTTGGACTTAATCATCACTTTAGATATCACTTTAGCACCTGTCAATCAATCGATTGATTCATCATACCTCCTTTTCAATCTTCTAAGCAAGCGCATCAAGACAATTTTACAATATCTAAAAGCAAAGATGAGATTCTTAAGGAAACTTTATGGAAACAACTTCAAACTTTGGAATCTGAACTCCAACAATTAAAGAGGGAAAAGGATACTCCATTTGATGAATCCTCCTTAAGATCAACTTATCCTTCACTATTTTGTCATGAATCTCATACCTCTCCACTTTCTTCCAACATGGATAAATCTTGGTATGATAATCCCAACTTTGATCAAGAACAATTTGATGACAATCCCAATTTTGACCCAGACCAGTTTTACGACAATCCCAACTTTGATCAAGAGCATGTAGAGGAATCCATGACAACATCAAATGAGATCCCTGTCTATCCACAAAAGAAGGATATTTCAAGTCAAGAAGTGTCTAAATATCCTTAAGAGAGAATCTTTAATCCTTTGGGACAATCTTATGAATCAGCATTGGAAGAACTTCTTGAGAATAACCTCATCACATTGCCTAAAATCATGTTACTTGGATCCACATTCTTCAGTAACTACTGTGCATATCATCGACACAATAAGCATGAAACTTCATCTTGCATGGAGCTGAAACATAAAATCCAAGATCTCATAGATGATGGCATAATCGAAATGGAAAATCCTAATGAATCACCTAGTGAAGATACTAATCTCAAGCATGATCAATATCAGGAACCTATGTTTAGAAATGGTTCCCATCTCACATCTACCTCTTCCACCATTCTTCCATCTCCTAAAGCTTCATCATCTATGTCAAAAACTAAACCTAATGATGACTATGTCTACCCTCAAGGACTACCTCTAAAAGAGATCCAAGCTAACCCACATACGACAGCAAGTCCTTCTCAGTCTTCAAAGATCATAGACCCCAAGCTTCCATGTGCTTCAACGCCCATCATGCCTATTCCAAATGGCTATCTATTAGCATGTCAAGAATCCCATATGAAAATTAAAACTCCTACCTCGTCCTTAGAAGTGGCTTCATGTCAAGAGGAGAATCCACAATGTAAGAAAACAAATATCAATTATGATCAAGATCAAGACACCCTCCACCTTAATCCAATGGTTGACCAGTGTCACATATCTCAAGAATCCCATGATAATTTTATCGTCCCCTTCCATCGCTTCCAAGAACATCCTCCATCTCCCAAGTGAGATCAAGATATCCTTTCTACCATCTATAATGAACCTATTGAAAATCTAGAGAAAGTTACCCTTTGTACACCATCTAAAGATCCTTGTCAAGATCAGAGAATCCCTTCATCTCTTTGTCATGCTCTTCCATATCCACCTCAAGAAAAGATCGTTCCTCCAAATCCCTTGGAGAAAAATAAATCCCCTGAAGCTTCAGCTACTCCTATCAAAGCTACTCATGCACCTATTGAAATAAAGTTGAATTCAAAAGAGAAGTGCCTTGCTCATGCAGCTCACTCTAAATATGTTGATATCCCCTCCACACTTTATATCCCTCCATTCAAATTTAAGAACCGATCTTCTCCATCCTCTAAATCTATCCTTGGTCCTTATATCTCAAAGCTTATACCATCAAAACTTCCATCTATATTGGGTCCTTATGTCCCCCCATCTACCATTCTTATCAATACTAGCTTGTCATCCACTTATCCTATCTCCTATCAACATCAACAAAGACATACATCCTTGAATTCTCCCTATCAACCCCTCCATATGAACCAGTCATATTGGCCCTATTCATCCATAATTCCTAAGTCTTCTGGAAGCAATTTGGATGTGCAACACAAAAATCATAAATACAAGAATCCACGTACATATGAAGATCACTATGTCCAATCTAATTGACATGTGACTACAAAGAAATGTATTTATCATGTTTAGATACAAGTACAATGTTTGAGATCCATTCAGCATAAGCTATAGCTCATACAAATCCAACACTCAAGAGTTTTTCTAATTCAACTTTGACCAGGAGAGCTATGTGTGGATGCATCTTTCATAATTTATGTTTCACTGGCTTAACACCAGGAGCTATAGATAGATGATGCATAATTATATTAGTTTCCAGCCCTGGCATATCTGCATGTCCAAGCAAAATTAATTTTCTTCTCCTTGAAGAGCTTAGTGAACTGTTTATTTTCATCAGATGACAAAGACTGAGCCAAATGTATGATCTGAGGTGCGTCACTTGTCCCAAGAATTATAGTCTGTGTTGGATCTATCAAGAGTGAAGATCCATCTTGAAAATAAATAGGCAGACTACCAAGTACCTCATCCTCAGGTGCCTCAAAGAGGTTTTTAGCCTTCGATACATCTTTTTTTTAACTTTTTAAGGCTCTGACACCGCCTAAAAGTGGTATTACCCATCAAAGTGTCTTTTATTTATCAAATTTATTTTTATTTTATGACTAAGGTACTTGATATATTCTTCAGTCATGTTTTTTGTTGGTTCACTGGTGGAAGAAAATACAGGCTCAATAGCATGGAGGTAGTAGGTTGTTTCATAGTTATTTTGGAAAGAAGGTAACACAGGCTGTTGGTTCTGTCGCAACCAATCAATAAGGTCGGGGTACATAAGTTGAAGGGAAGTGGGAGGTCCCAAAGAATTGATACTGGGGAGTTCATCATCAGTGACAAGATGTTCAGAGTCTATAAGGTCTCCCTTGAAAGTACCTAGATCCATCTGATTCCTAGCATGATTAACTTGATCAATGAAAGCAGCATATAAGTTTGTCTCATCAGGGCCTATAGGTGACTTGTTGGCCACTTCAATTTGGTTAGAATAAGTATGCACCACATCTATTCCCACTTTTGTTGACTCGATTGAGAGTGAATCCCATTAATACTCCTCTGAGTCAGTATTATTTTTTCTTTGTAATAATTGTGTCATGTTCTTGTGAATACGTTCTCTATTAGGATCTTCAACATATGAATTATCTCTTTGGTGATATTTATAAGCTTCATCATCATGCTCTATTGAAGTTCCTTCTTCAGTCCAAAGGATGGAAGTAGAGGGAACAAATTTTTCCCAATTTTGGTTAAAATTTTGAGGAGGTACAATATCTTCTTCAGATTCGCTATCACTAGAATTATCAGGAGACTGATAAAAAATAGGTTGTGCATTAGAGAATCCCAATCCAGTTTTATCCTTGTATTTCCTTCCATTTGTGAGTCATAGTTTTAGAAAGAGAATGGATCTATAGAGAAAAGGAAGCTAAGGAAGTTGTGCTTACTATAGCAGTCTCTCCCAAAACATACATAAAAGGATATGAATTTATAGCTAGGATGGGTTACCCAGGTTATGGTCCTTTGAGCAATATGAAACTATGGGTACATAGGATTGGACAAAGGTCACATAACATTTCATAGTGGAAGATGAAGGTTTCTTATCCTTTGAAGGTTTTCCATAAGAACGAAGGGAATCTGGGAGCGTAGCAATGGAATCTAGGCGATATTCCCCATTTCAAGATTTAGCATTTTTAACTTATTTTCACAATCAACAAGAGTAGTCTTGGTTTCATCACCATCTCTATTGTGTGGTACTAAGGATTCGGCAATAAGTGTATTGATAGACATAATTATCCCCCAGAATGGAAACCTCGGTATCGTTGAAGGGAAACTTTATACATTGATAGTAGGTAGAGGGAATCATTTGCATATCATGGATCCATGCTCTCCCTAGAAATATGTTGTGAGCAAAGGGAATATCAAGAACTTTAAAAACCACATCTTTTTCCACTGGACCAACCCGAATAGGTAACACAAACAATCCTTTGGAAGACCTTTCAACTTCATCATAGGCTTTAATAGTAATATTCCTCCTTGGATCAATGGTGAACTCTAAAAATCCCAACTTCTTAATCACACTAAAATAAAAAAATATTTAACCTAGCGCCATTATCTATCAGCACATGTTTGACTCTAATTTGGTAGATTTCAATTCAATATGTAGGGAAACGTTATGGGGATGATTTAAAGACTTGTCATCTTCTTTAGAAAATGAAAGGTAATGCGGAGCAGCAATGTGATTAACCATGGTCTGAAATTGATCAGTATCAATGTCTTTGGGGACATTTTATATTTGTAAAGCTTTCTCTAAGATCTCCTTTTGTATAGGTGATAACTCTAGCAACTAAAAGATTAAAATCTGGGTTGGAGCACGCTGAATTTGATCTACTAGATTGTAGTTTGACTTTCTGGAAGTAGATGCTTGCTTGGAAGAGGATGCCACTTCCTTAGGATTAGATTTCTTGGAAGAATTAGGACCTCTGAGCATAACCTTGGGTTGACTCCTACTGACAGCATTTAGACTTTCCCTATGAGAAGGAGAGTGGACACCTCTAAGCATGATCATGTGGTTACACTCGTTGTAAGATTGGGATTGTGTGGAAGAACCAACAACTTGCAAGATAACCTTAGGTGTCTCATCAATATCTAAATCATAGTTGGGTCCATTAGGTCTCATCGTGTTAACATTTTCAATCATAGGTTCAAGCATATTGATAATGTTGTCACTATTGGTATAAGTATAGTTGATCTTAGCTCCCTCATCTTTCTTTGATATTTCTTCTTTGTCATACTTAGGGGGTGGTTCTTTAAAGGCCCTATGATCAAAATTGTTAACAAGACCATCTACTCCAACTTTTCCATCTTCAACAAGATCTTGAATGACATGTTTCAACTTTATGCAATTGTCGGTCTTGTGTCCTTTTTTCTTATCATACTCACAATAATGATTATCATTTCACCACTTAGGTTTCACTTATGGCTTGTATCGTTTAGCATATTCAGGTAGTGTTATAATCTTTTTGTCAAGTAAAGTCTTAAGTATCACATCATATGAATCTCCCAAGGGAGTAAAATCACGTTTAGGCCTAGGTGCCCAAGAATATTTAGCCTTATTAGAATCACTATATCTTGCAGCTTCTTGTTGTTTCATTTTTAGGATAGCCCTAGATAAGTTGAAAATGGGATCTTTAGGCTTAGGCTCATCAACAACACCATCATTGACCGTGCGCTTTTTCTTATTCCAAGGCTTATTCTTGTCTTTGTTATATCCATGACCATTTGTGGACTTATCCTTGCTCAATGTGATCTCACCCTTTTTGACCAAAACATCCTGTATTCAAAAAGAACTATCAATCATATCATTAAAGGTGAAAAAAACTTGCTTTCTAAGGTCACAATGCAACTCAAGTATGAGATTATTAACAAAGATGTCAATCTTCTCATTTTTGGAAGTTGTGGGTACCTTGAGTGTATGTTTCTCCATCTTTTCAAGAATGTCAAAAAAAGGTTCACCTTGTTTTTGTTTGAAGTTTCATAGGTCAAGCATTGTCACGGGGTGTTGAATATTATAAGAGTATTGTTGAATAAACCTTTGCACTAACTCATCAAAAGACTTGAGTAGAGATGTGATTTTTTCTGAACCGCTCTATAGCTTGGTCATTTAGACTCGTACGAAAGAGTCTCATAAGATAAGTGTCATCATGCACAAATTCCATACTCAAAGCATATAATTATCGAACATGGTCATGTGGATACCCATTTCCATCATACTTGTCATACTTAGGAATCTCAATATCTCTTGGAAAAGGCATCATGTATAGAATCTTGTCAAAAGGTAGAGTGCATATGGATTCCATATAAAATGATGACTTAGGCCTCTCCTTTTCCTTTTTTAAGCTTAACATTTACTTTTTCAAATTTTGTATTTCCTTGATGGAAAAATACAAAGGTGAGGGTTCTCTTCTTCGAATCAATCCATCAACATTAAATTCATGGGGGATTTTCAACCCTCTATAAGCCAAGTGCATTAAATATTGATCACCATTTTTCTCCAATTCTTTTAACATTAGTCTTTGATAACGGTCGTTGTGTTGAATGTTTAGGAGCTCTTCTTCAGTAATTTCATGCTCCGCAGTGTTTCCATGTTGAGAGTTAGACCAAGAATGTGAAGATATTCGAGGTGAATCAAATCCATTGTGGTGTGGCCTTGGGGGAGATCTTCGAGGTGTGTTATTTCCATTATTCCCAAGGAAATTCGTATTTAATTGTTGAGCCAAACGGGTTGTTTTTTCCTCCATGTAAGCCTTTCTTTATAACTCCATTTGTCTTAACCTTTGATTGTGTTCAAAGAGATAATTCAATCACTTTTTATTCTCTTCTCTAGACATAGTGAGAGATAAACTATTTTCAGATCTTGATGAGGCAAGAGGTGTCTCACAAGTACTATCAAAGGTGCTTCCAAAAGGATCAAACCAAAATTTGGTACTATCCCCCTCTTTGTCAAAGGTAATTTGAGGTTCTTTGTCTTAATGATGTTGACGCCTAGTAGGAAAAGGTAATTCGTCAAAGCTAATTGGAGATTTCTTTCCATGATCAATCCGATATCTAGTTGTTGCTCGCACGAATGAGAATGTAAAGAGATAATTAAGATGACACAAGACAACTGGATTTCCACCCTAGAAGAGAGAAGTGTTTACTTGTCAAAAAGTAAAAGAGAGTAACATAAGATCAAGATGACATACCACAAAGTGCCCAAGCTGCGAATAAGATCCCTGTGTATGAAACTTGTGACTCAAGTCAAGAGATAACGTCAAGATAAAGATAAAGATAGCTGAAAGAGATAGACAAGTGAATAAATTTACTAATCAAGAATATAACCAAGGTATCTAGGTGATCCTTTTCAGCTAAAAATAGTCCCTAACCTGCTATTTTCATACCAAGAGACCATAAATAGTCAAGTATAAAATTCCTAAACTAGCTAAGAGTAAATTAAAGTCCAACCTCACTCAGATCATAAATTGGGCAACAAACCACAGTAAAGCCAGACAATATTTCAGGATAGAACGATATTCATTTATGACATAGGATGATGTTTCATGGTACTGGGAGACAATATTTCTCTGGAAGGCAGGCGATGTTTAAGATTTTCGCACGATAATTCTCACTATCGTAGGCAAAGCTGAGACAACAAACATAAAAAGATCAAATTTTTGACTCAAAAATCTTGTTTTGGTCGATTAGCAATTTGTGATGGTAAGCAATTTCAGTTGTAACAACAAGTTTGAAGTTTAGAATCAAGTTTTCAAAGCACATGTTATGCATACAGTAGTCTTCAAACAATCAAGCAAGGGACAAAGCAACCTTGCATGATACTGCAAGCATTTGTGAGGTCTCAAAGAAGAAAAAAAACCCTATGAATAGTATCATCATGTGTATGTTCAAATGAATTCCATGGGTCTTAACCTAATCAAAGACACATGATCAAACACATGCTACCTAAGGACAATTTGGATTAGTATAAAAATATTTGCCCACACTAGATATTTCTTCACCTTACACAAAGTGATGTTGGATTTTTCCAGGACTACGCCCTTGGGAATACAAATGGTGAGTGTAAAAATCTTGGGGCGATCCAGGAAAACACTTGGATCAGTCCTTGCATAAATATTATGATACTTTCAGAGGTGATTCAGGTAGCTTCTATCTAAATGTGTCTAGTAAGGACATTCGTTCATGACTATCCATTGTAGTTCTGCAAGCCAAATCGAGGCCTTTAAACCCTACAAGCATCCAAAATGTATAGTCTCACAAGAAAGATTGAGACCTTTCGACCCTATACAAGTTTGAGGTACTCCCCTTGTAATCTCGTAAATAAGATTGAGATCAAAAATGGTCTTACAAGCGCCTAGTCAAGTTTAGTCTTCCTTAGCAAGATTGAAGCAACTAGGCCCTACATATGAAGAGGCATTAGAAGTAGATATAGCCAAGTCTCCCCTCTCTTTGGATTGAAGGAAGATTTTGATTATAGTGGGATGGAGTATCCATGTCTACTTGATCCCCACTTGGTCTATTCCCAAAATATTGCTCTCATGGCACACCCTCTGAAGGAAAATACAATAAATAAATGGATAGCTAATGAAGGTCAAGATTTTTGATTTTCCGTAAGGAAAAGAGCATACTCTCCTACTCCATAGTGTCTCCCAAACACATCAAGCACATTTTAATTTACCAAAGATAACTAATTAAGCTATGTGCCTATGAAGAATGATTTATGATAGCAAAGACACATAAGATCTAGTTACATACCTATTACGTATTTTCTTATTATTAAATATTATTTATTATTTATGATTTTCTTATTTTATGTGCACTTAAGATAAAGGGGTTTTTATTATTTAATTAAAATATTCTTCATTTAATTAAAAGGGAGCATGTTCTTTTCATTAAATAAAGCTTAGGATAAAGTGCTCAATCTTTAGGATATAACCAAATAAATGATAAATGGTGATTTGATCAACAAAATAAGAGATTAAATAAATATGCAAATTTGATTAAGCACAATATATAGTCTAGTATTTAAATTTTAATGTTTAGAAAGGGGCTCATAGTCTAATAGACCATTTTTGGGTGATTACATCTAATGTAACACCAATTTTGAAATAGAAATGTACTAAGTCAAGTTCACCAAAATGTATCATATGAAATGGTGATCAATGCTCTGGAGGAAGATCACTCATTAAATCAAATGGTATGAGGGCCTATGATACATTATGAACACCCCCAAAGATTCACCCTCAAACCCAAATCAGATTAGCATAGCCCAAAATGATGAAGGGGTGCTAATGCAAGATCTTGATTTGAGGATGGAGTGTGATTTGGGGATGGGTTCCTTTAATATAAAAATGTATATGATATGTAAAATTATATACATCTCTATGAAAGGAATTCATACTATGATAAATTAAATGACAACTAACAAGATATGATATCAGATCTAATGCATAAAAATAAGTGCAAGATGAAAAGAAGAAGAATGAACTCACCTTGAAGCTAGGAGAGAAAAAATAAACTTCAGATCTGGAGTTGATTGTCACAGAACTGTTAGAATCAGAAATGGTTTTGGATCTGGCGCTTTGACACTTGTAACTTCCAACTGTGAAATTTATAGATCCAAAGGACTATGTCAAACAAATTTGACCTTGTCCAAGAAGTCAACCTAGTCCTGGACGCTCAAAAGCTGATGAATTTTGTGAAGGGTCTACCACTAGATCTAAAATTCTTGAAATCTCGATCAGAGACTTTGAAAACTAGTTCCTGCACACAAGAGAAGGGGAAAAGGTTTGAAAAGGGGCTTTCCTTGATCAAGCCCCTCTATAGTAATCAACCTTGAAATGAAATAGAAATTGCATAAGGAAAGTAATGTAAACAAGATAAAAGTCA
Source organism: Thuja plicata (assembly GCA_018584345.1). Lineage (NCBI taxonomy): Eukaryota > Viridiplantae > Streptophyta > Pinopsida > Cupressales > Cupressaceae > Thuja > Thuja plicata. The sequence goes on along the minus strand of MU223224.1, from coordinate 809,513 downwards.
GGCTTCCCTTACATGAAAACCCTCATGGATGGATGTAGAAATCGGTCAAATCCATGAAGATGCTTGAGATTTTGGAATGTTTTTTTAGAATCAAGGATGCCCTCACAAATGCAATGGATCTACACTTGCCAATCCTAGATCTTGGAATGAATGTAGGATTGAAATCTAGAATGGAGAAGAGGAATGGATTTTCTTTCTACTTGAGAATTCCTCTACTTGGCCATCATGGGAGAGAAATTTGCATCAATGAGAGAATATTGTCTTTTCTTGGATGGAAGAAGACTTTTAGATCTTGAAATGGATGCTTTCCTTCAAATCTTGAATCCAAATCCTCAATTGCACAACTTGAATGCTTTCTTGCACTTGAAAGATCATATAGATAGATTGCACAAAGATGGCATAACAATGGGATTATAGATGTAAAAATTAGAGGATACAACCTCATTTTATACTCATTTAAGGATTCAATATTTTCATGCCGACCACAAATAAAGATCAGCAATAAAAACCTCTGCATTGGGCTTGGATCCCACTTAAACACAATACCCCAGGAAAAGGTCAAATTGGGTCGACCTAGTCCTAGCATTGTTAAATTCAAAGAAGATCTGGATTTTGTGAAATTTGAAAAGTTTTGGGGAGAGAAAATTAAATATGCGAGAAATCAAGCATAAAGACATTCAGATCTTGGATTCACTAAAATGGAGTCTAATAGGTCCTAAAGCCACCAATTATGGGTGCTAACTTTTTAGGATGGTAAAGTTGATACATGAAAAAAATAAGCTTATTTATATGGGTCTCATTAATCCACCAAAGAATCAAGCCTTGTTGGCTACTTAGTCTAACGGTCAAAAAGAGTCAGGACATTCTAACAACAAATAAAAGAACTTGAAGAAAAAGACACATACAGATCAAGCACAAAATAAATCATTTTAAAATGATTCATATAAGAATGAGAAGTTTTTTTGTGCATATTTCAAGAGGAGTAGACATGAAGAACATTATTTTTATAAGAAGGATATTGATGAATTGAAATATTTTCTTAAAAAGAACAACATTAATCTTCCTTCTATAATGGTTGAGTTAACTTCTTCTTCACATTCAAAATAATCAAGAACTAATGAGATAAAATTTCATGCAAGACTTGCATCTGATTGAGCTAAAGTTAAAGGTAAAGTAAAATCTCTTTGTGCTTCTACAAGTTTTGAATCAAGGAGATAGCTCCTAGATTTTGGAGCTTCTCATCATATGGCTTCTACACAGTCTATGTTCTCTTCTTTTGAGCCTTGTGTTATGCCACCTATTTTGATGGGAAAAAAAACTTACATGAGTGTGATTGGGAAAGGTTCTCTTCATATTGGGGATGTCACTTTCAATGATATTTTTTATGTTTCTCGTCTATGAAACAATAATCTTTCCATCTATCAGATCACCCATGGTGAAACAAGAAAGATTGTGGAGTTCACACCTGATTCTATTGTCATTCAAAACTCATAAAGAAGAGAGACAATTTGTACTAGGATGGTTGATCATGTATCTTGTCTATATACCTTTTTAGACTTTACATCTGATGATGGTTTCGGTCCTTTGGTTGTTGATCACACTCCTTGTGTGAATCGTGATATTGAGGAGAACTTTGGCTACTTGAACTTGGGTATTCTCACATCAGATTCAATACTTGAGCCTTGCATTCCTTCTCTTGCATTTATTTTTTCTTCTAATGATACATGTGATGCTACATTCATGGTGTATCATTTTAAAATGGAAGCACTTCCATGTTAATAATGTTTAGCCCTCCTTAGGGGGTATTTTTTACCATCATATTGTCCCCTCATTTATACACCTTCTCCTACTTTTGTGCCTATTTAGGACCCTAATTGGACCTCTCTGGGCACCATCCATCCCATCTGGCACATTTTCCAGGGGTTCTGACTCCCTGTGTCAAGTTCAACCTCAACCTTGACCTAGTTCAAGGATGACCTCGACCTTGACCTAGGTCCCCTTTCAAGTTTGAAAGTTTGTCGGCTGCCAGAGATCAGTAAAAGTTCATTTCCCTCTTCCGGGTCGGTTGTTTTGGGTTCTGAAGTGAAGATTCTTAAATTATATTTAATATAGGTCCTCTTCTAGGGATATAGGTCTAATTGGAATTTAATTCTCCTATTTAGGCCTCTCTAGAAGATTGTGCCCTAGATTCATATATAAGGAAGTTTTCTCCTCTCATTTTCTCTAAGTGATATCAAGTACAAATCATCTACTACCCAAGAAGCAAAAGGTTCAAGAATCCATTGTTCTACATGTTTTCAAGCTTTCAAAGTGTTCAAGTCTTCCTCTCAAGCATTCAAGTTCTCCATTGAAGATCAAGGATTCAAGCTTTCAAGCCTTTGAAGGGATTTGATTCAAGCATTCAAGATTCATCATTCAAGCCCTAGATCTATCCATCATGGTGGTGTGATCTTCCTTCAAGATCATTTGTGCATCCTCAAGAATCATTCATTCTCTCTTCAAGGTTGATTCCAAGCATACAATCATGGAGGTTTATGGTTTCTAATATTGAGTCCAAGCTTTCATATTGACATACTTGTTTACATTCGAAATGCAATTGCAAATCTATTGAATATCATAGCTTCATTATTAGATTTACTTCTACTACTTGCTAGCATTCTTTATTTCAATTATTTATTTCAAGGTTAATTCCTAAATCAGGGTTTGATTAAGGGAAACCCCTCCCCC
>MU223224.1:795506-806736 GCA_018584345.1 Thuja plicata | reverse complement strand
CCCCCCCCCCCCCCCCCCCCCCAACAAACAAATCCATTTTTCTTGTAGGTACAGGTTCAGAACAGTAGATTGGAGTGCAGATTCGGATACCCTTTTCGGCAAAATTTTGGGATCTGAAAACAAATTTCTTGTCGGAGACATTTTAGGTCGATTCTTCCCTAGGTCAGAATCGGAAATTTTGGGTCAATGGTGACATTGACTTGAGGGTCAAAATTGGAATTGTGTTAGAATGGAAAAATATTTATGGGTTTTGTTCGTCTCTGCATTTCTATTCCAGATCCGGTCTCAGATTTCCCAGAAACTGAGTGCAGACCCCCGAAAATAGCATTTTTCAGATTTGTAACATTTTAAGGTTAGTACTTTTCTCCTATCCATTTCAATTAAATTTCTTAATCTATCTTAACCTATCACACATTCTTTCTACAAAACAGGAATTTAAGATCTTCCTCCTTGCTCTTATTTCCAAAAGATGGATTCATTTATGCATTGATCCTTCCTTTGGGGTTAATCAATTTGGATCCTTCCATTGTATATCCAAGGATAAAAGGGGAGCATCTTATTTACCCCCATTCCTTTTTAATGTAACACATTTTATATCTTACCATTTTAGATCTTACACATTGGTAACATATCATCTATTTCTTATCTTACACATGGATATTTATAATTCAATGCAACAAGAAACGATTCATCTTCTAGATCAATTTCATTGGGATTCTCTTGATCGACATTTGGAGGAGGCATCTTTATATTCAGAGGAGATACCTGACTCTTTGGATCTTATTATGCATGCATCTCTACTAGGTTGTGGATTTTCATCTTCACCAAAGTGGCCTAGAATTTCTGATTTGGACATGACAACTTTCGACATTGACTTGGAAACATATGAGCAGTTTTTAGAGACTTCATACATTTTTCACTTTCTTCCTTTATATTCCTTTCAAGAGTGGGAAGACAGTCTACATGAACCTTTGCTTTTGTTTCTTCCTAAGGGGAGGAATGGTTTTTGAGGTTTATGGTCCATCTTATACATCCTTTTTCGAGAAAAAAAAAACAATGGTATAGTTGATTACTTCAGGGAAGGCTACAGAGTATTTCTTATCCTTTCTATTTTGGAGGGGATTTCTTCCTTGCATGGGATTCTTTCTTATGTTGAGAAACTTGTTTTTCTTTTTTTCTCTTTTGGGGAGGATTTTTGTTCCATTTGGTTTCCTCCTTTTCTTTGTTTGTGAGTGATTATTTTGTACATGGGTACCTAACATGGCCTTGTAGCCAGGACCCATCCTTGTGTGTATCACCCACCTTAGCTATGCTTAAGGGAAGGTGTTAGTATAGGATTTTATTTTTCTTATGTTAGGAGAGAATATTTATTTTCCTACACATTATTCAACTTTCTTGGGTTATATTAGCATGGTTAGGAAGAGGGCACATAGCATAATCCTATTATTGCATTTGTCATCCATGCCCACCTTTGGGTAGTTGAATGTTTCACCCTCTTTTGGACTTATTTTCCACCTCCCCATAACCATTGATTTGTTATTACCTAAGTTTTCATAACCATGTTTTTGGTGTTTACCAAGTAGGTAAAACTCCCTCCTATTTTGGGTTGTAGAGAGTTATTATTTCTCTTGATCTTATATGCCCATATTTATCTATATATACACTTCTCACCTCTCCCTAAGTACATGAGAACACTAGCTCAGATTATGTCTAGTTTAGTGCTAGGAGAGTGTTGATTTGTGTTCATCTCTAGATTATAGTCTTGCTTTCCTTCAGTCACATTGATCTTGGTTGGCTTCACAGCTAAATTTAACATTTTTTAGGTCATTATGCAATTATTTTAAATTTTTTCAGGACATTATATGATTTTTTTGAATTTTTCTAGGTCTTTAATATTTACATGTTGTTGTCTCTAATCCGATAAGACGATTAACTCCATCGGTCAACCACGTTCTAATAATTGCCCCTAGTTCATTTTCAAATTATGTGCAATGTACGAAAGGTTTCTCCTAGGCTATATATATAAAGGCCAAAGGACGAAATATGTACAAATTGGAAAAGGGAATGACAAAAAACATCAACCAGTTGCAGGCCATAAAAGGGCACAAGGGTTGAAATTTGGTGGAAAATTTGTCGAGAAGTGAAAGTATAATATCAGACAGAGTCAAGATAGATGATGGAGAAACAACTTATTACACATAGCACCTATTTGCCAGGTTTTCACCATGGTACTTTCCCAAAGCGTTTGTTTACCAGGTTTTCACTTCTGGATGAAATTTTTATCTTTATTCTCATTTTGTGTTACCAAGACGCTTGTTTCTCAGGTTTTCATCAAGGCAACAATTTCTTTTTCTTTTTTCTTTTTTCTTTTTTTTTTTCCTTTTTTCATTTTTTTATTTCTTTGTTCTTTTGGTTTTTTTTACTTTTTGAAAATAATGGATGTATGATATGACATGGATGAATAAATCGAGTGCCTTATTCTTTGGATGGTGCTCTTGAAGTACATGTAATAATGGACCATAACTATGACAGTATGCTCAAAGACGTTGGTAGGGTAATGAAAAAGGGAGATGAAATGGGTGATTGGTTGAAGTGAGATAAGGGTTTAGGAAAATGATTGGATAGGATGGATAAAGGGATAGAAAATAGGTGTTGGATAATGGAGGGAGTGAAAGAATACTTTCTTTTGAGTGTATGAGATTTTGGGAAAGAGAAATGTTGGCACACACCTTGAGGGGTAATGGAGTGATGGAGAAAAAGAAACACTTGAATTTTGGGGCTTTAATGGAGGAATAGATATTTATTTTGAGACATAATGACCCAAAATAGATTTGGAAGGTGGAAAGCTTTTAAATGGAGGGATAGTAATTTTGGATGCCAACTTGGATTTTTCATTGGGACTTTGTGCTTCAAGAAGATTCTTAGAAATCCATATGGTTTGTGATTTTTATTCTTTTGTGGGTCTTTGGAATGAATTTCTGGAAAAGGGGATTTAGGAACCCATATTGCCTTTGATTTTTCCTTTTTCTTAATGGTCCTTTGTGGCCTTTTGGACATTTATTTTTTCTTTTTGGATCACATTTTTCTTTGTTTTAATATGTCAATTAGACTGGACATGTTGATCCTTGACTGCATGTGGATTGCTTGACTTGTGGACTTTATGCTTGGAAAGCAAATGGGATTCATGGATGGATAGGAATTATATGGGGGAATTTTGGATAGATGGAAGGTTCTCCAAGATGTGTGTCTTTTCTAACTTGCATTGAGAAAGGGTAAGTGGATTGTAATCTAGTGGATGGAATAATGTATGGTCGTAATATGGATGGCAGGGATGAAGGGGGAGGTATTTGGATTTATATTTGGGAGGGATACCAATTTATTGAGAATGGGATTTGTAATTGAGACCATGGCCATCAAAATTTTCTTTGATATGACAGGGTTATAATATACTTTGTTCATGGATGCTTAACCCTTTTAATTGATAATGCTTGCTTTGACTAGTGGGATACTTGCTATGAGACACGAGCCCATTATGAGGTGAATATGATATAGAAGGACAGATGGAATCATGAAGTGGATCAGACCGGATGGAAGTAGAGGAACTCATTTGACATGTAAAGGTTTAATGAACAACTTGCGCACATTTGTTAAGATCATAAAGGAGATCAAGAGGAATAATGGGGTCCTACGATGGAATAGGAGTAATGACAGGATCATTAGGTAGGATAGAATCTTGTGGAGGATATGGAGGATTAGGACATGGAGTTGAATGGATAAAGGAATATTGAGGAAGATCTAGAAGGATGATGGGATCTTGTTGTGGAAATGAAGGTGAAGGAACACCTTGATCTTGACTTGGAAGAGGATCAACGGATTCCATTTTAAAGGTTTTTTTCTCTTGAATTTGGATAGAATTTGTTGATCCCTAATTAGGCTCCCATCTGAGGTAGGGCAGTCAGAAAGCTTTGCAAGAGTGGGACAGGAATTGTGCCCTGCAAAGAAACCTTCAGGATTTTATAGAAGTCGTCTCTTCTCATTGATGTTTTTGGAAAGGGGAGAAATAATAGACATAAATATTAAGGCGATGTGCCAGAGATTTTGAGAACCTCTTAATTTCCCTTTAGAAATAACAGGAATATACAATCTCATAAATGAGCATAAAATGCCACAGACTCTTCATTGTGGGAAAGAGGACATGATAAAAAGATCCTAGACATAGGTCAAAATATTCAGATCTTCCCATGAGAATCACCCGCTAAGGCTCGCAGGAAATGTTCCTATTATCTCACGAAAATAGCTACTCTAAGAGAGTTTCATTCACCAAAATGGCATTTCATTCACCAAAATGGCATGGTATAACCCCAGCTTACAAACATATAAAGAGTAACCAGACATGATCTAATAATTTGCAAGTTTGTGAAAATTTATTAGAGCCTTAAATAACAAATAATAGCTACATTCATTCAGTATTGACACAGAGTCTTGAAATCATTCACAAAACAGAGTAAAACACACAAAAAAAGAAAAGTCATAGTCTAGTATATCTCCTCTATTGATTATGTAAAAATTACAATGTTAGTGTTTGAAAAAGCCAACTGCAACTATTTTCTAAGTGTTCTTCTATACAGTGAACAAAAGACTCATGAACAACCATCCTCCTTATTACAATGTGTCTACGGGCTTATATAGAAAGAAATCCTCAAACTGTATCTCAAAAATTCAACCAAGAAGCATTCTACAAATGTGCCATGTGGAAGAGTCATCATTGTAATTACTATAGTTGTGTTGGCATGCCGATATTTGCATCATTATTCTTCTTCCACACGCACACCATTTGTGCCTTCTTCAACTTCCTTGTTGTTATGAGGGAATAAATTCCCAAATGCACTCGTAGTGGCTCCTCATTTTTCGTGTATGGAGGCGATTGCATTTTGGATCAAATCTGCCTCAAGATTCACAGCTAGATGAAAATGAAGCATTTTTCCATGGAAGATGCGGGCCCAACCAAATTTTGAATGATGCGACCATGGAGTAGACACGTTTCACAATGGTGGAACTTGAAGAGGGGAAATCTTGCATGGAGGCACCTGAAACTCTGCGATGCCAACACGTCACGCTCTAGCGGAAGTTTATTGAGATTTACCTTCTCTTTAGCTTCCAAAACTCCATGGTAATTTTGTGCGGCACTCTTTTCAGTGAGCATACTTCAAAAAGTGAAGGAGTTTGAAGGAAAAAGGGCCTGCGGGCTTGGTAAACATCGTGTTATTTTGATATTTTGCTACCCCAACTTCGCAGGGTTATTATTTTCAACCTGTTGCTTAGAATTAATAATGGCATATATCGTTGGAAATTTTTTTGGTAGATATAATTCCAATCCCTTGGCACCATATCCATGTTACATTGTGCCAACGGACAGATGACAATTACAACCCCAAATTATGCCCCGGAGGCCTCTGAAAATGAACTATTCTGAAACATAGAAAAATATCCAAAAAAAAATTATATTTTTCTCAATTCTACTCATTATGTTGCTTCTACACTTCCTCATATAAATTTTAGACTTTTTTGGATGAAGGTTGTGGTATATAACATGTACATTTTGGCAACTCACAAGGTATCTCAGCCTGCTGAGAAAGAAACTCTGAATCTTTTGTTTTGCAGACAATAACCTTATCCATTGGGTACAAAGTCAAAATAAAGGAGCCCCAAAAATAGACTTGCCTCAAAACAAGAAGAGACACAACAACTTGTGTAAGCATGCACTTGGAGGAAAACTCGTAACTACAACATGCATTCTCTTAAGGAGAATGCAACATGTGCAACAAAACTTCTTGGAAAACAAGAAAACTCCTAACCTACTATAAACAAATATTTACACTGAAATAATGTTAAACAAAGCCATTAACTGGATTATTGAAGTAGTTACCCTTCCTGACTAACTTTTGATATCTCACATGTTTCTGGACAACTAGCAAAACTTGACAGGCATCCAACATGTTGGAATGCCTTAAAAAAATTTAGACCAAGAAGGCTCACCCATATTTGAATGGTGTCTTCTTACAGTGGATGGGTAAGATGAATCTTCTCTCCTTGAAGCTCATTTTCATGCTCTGAGGTGAGCATGACTAGTGGTGATCTATAGAATTGAGTTAGATGCCCGATGGGGAATCCTCTTGAAAACTTTGTTGCTCTGATCCTTTTGTGGCTAGAAGGGGTCGGTGTTGATGACTTCTCTGATGGAATGGAAACCTCCTCTTGTTTCTCTTTTTGCACAAGATCTTTCATCTTAGGAAGTGATAGCTCGGTGCTGAGGTTCGAACAAAAGACCTCTATATCATGCCAGAATTGGTCTTCTCTCAACACTTCCTTTATTTCTTTTGCCTCATTCTCTACATAGTGATGAAGCTCATCAAATAAGAGGAATAAATCCTCTTCTTCACCTTCATCCCTCATCTCTCTAGTGCCTTTCTATTTAAACTTCTCCCCCTCGCCTTCCACAAAATAGGGGAGCTCAAAAAAGAGAGAGACTAGATCTTCCTTCACTTCTTCTTCTTCTTCTTCTTCTTCTTCTTCTTCTTATTCTTATTCTTATTCTTCCTCTTCTTCTTCTTCTTCTTCCTCTTCTTCTTCTTCTTCTTCCTCTTCTTCTTAATGCATCTCCTCATCTTTGTAATAAAATGGAAGTACATGACCAGTTGGTCGCACCTATTTCCTAACCAATAGTTTCCTAGTCCTTTCATGCATAGCAGCGTCATGTATTGAAAGAAACTACTCTTGATAATTTCTCATGACCTCATCTTGTTTCTCTATAATCTAAGCTTGGTAAGAAAGCTCATTTTGCATCTAGTGATATTTTTTTCTCCTCCTCAATAGCCTTCAACTATGACTGGAAATTCATCATAATCTCCCTACAGCTGATATTTTCTATATTATGGTGTTGGGTGGGAGGTAGCCATGCTGATAGGAGATAAAGTGAGCCTCCTCTGGACAGTACATACAAGAAGGTTGTGCAGGGTTGGGCGGGAGGTAAGCGATAGTAAATTTCTCATAACTTACTATAATAGAGGAATATGGAGAAAAATTGGAAGCATTTTTGTTATGATATTGTAGAACAGAACGCCAACTATGGATGACAAAGGACCAAATGTACAAAACTTGAAAGTGAGAGTTTTAATGACTCAGAAACTATTAAAAATAGGTAAATGTGATAAAATAGAGTTCCTAAGCATGTTTAATCAACAAAATTAAGATTCATTGAGAAAATCAAGTGATCTGATTGTGAACTTGAAAAAAAAATTGACCCCTAATTACGCTAGATAAGAATTAGGATTGATTTGAATTAAATAACTGAATCAAACTTGCATGAAATCCTATACTATGTGATTGTCAATTGTATGAGCCCAATTGAAATATGAATGTTCATTTTAAGAGCCCAAATCCAAAATGAGTGTTCATTTTAGGCTCATTTTCCAGGTTAGGGTTCATTTTAACCACCTAAAAGCTTTATATTGAAATTAGAATGCATGCAAAATGAAAACTAAACCATAAACCCTAAAATCATAATATGCATCCCAAGTATGCACCTTTAGTGACCAACTGTGCAAGACATAAGTCCAACTGTGCAACACTGGGCCCAACTGCACAACATTGGGTCCAACTGCACAGCAGAAAAATCCAACTATGCAGGAAGTGTGGCCGACTACATAGGAGTTGTCTCCAAGTGCACAACTCTTAACTAGGACCTAAAAACACACAAAAATTAGCCAAATTTTGCTTGATTCGCGTTGAGTTCACCAGATGTAAGACAGATAAAATTAAGCATCAAAACATAAGCATGAATACGGTCAACCACAAAACCATAAATTGTATCCAAACTAATCCTTAATCGACCATTAAATTTATTGAAGTAAAGTGTTTAAAAACATACATATTGAACTAAAAATTCCCCCTCAATATAGCTCTAATGTTTTCCTTTCTTCTCTATATTGAGATGTTGCTCTTAAATTAACAAAATGCAATCATATATTTGAGAAAAATGGATGGAGTGATGGCAAGAATACTTGGAATGTGGTTAGTAAATGAAGAGAAATTGGTCTCAATTTATAGAGGTTTGAAATCAAATCTCCATTTTAGCAAATGAATGTGCAAATAGGAAATTTTCATAATTATGACTTGATTGATTGCACAAATGGAAGTGAGAAATCAATTCACAAATTAGGGGAAAAGTGGAAGGGAAAGGCGAAGCAAAATTAGTGGAAAATAGGAAGGGAAGGTGGAAGCAATTAAGAAGCTAAATTTTAGGAATTTGAAGCACAATTAGGGGAATTGAAGAGATGAGGGAATTTTGGAATTTAAAACTCATTTATTCCCACAAAATAGAAAGTAGGATTTAGGAATTAATAAAATCCCATAAATCAAAATTTAGCCAATTAATTAATGCAAGATTAATTAATTGTGAGAGCTAGGAAAAAGGGATAAATAAAGGACATTTATTTACCAAGACTTAGGGTTAGGGATAAATTAAGGGTTATTTACCCCTAAAGAGGGTGAATTAGCTAATTTGACCAAATTGATGCCTTTGATGAGACAAACGATCAATTTTGATGATTTTGATGATGAGTTGGATTGATTTTGATGCTTTTGATATGACTTTGAAAGAGGTTTAATAATGTTGAAAAGGATTTGAACCCATTCGGGCGATTGTGAACTCATTTTGATGACATTGAAAAGATGTTGAAATGATTTGATAGGTTTGCTAGGGTTTTGAATCAATTTTGAAGACATGGATAAGGATTTGAATTGATTTGATAGGTTTTGATAAGGATTTTGAACATGATCACATCGGTCAAAGCAATTAAGTTTATGATGCAAAAGGGGAGAGATGTTAATAACTAATTAAACAATATTCAACGTTTAATGAATGATGAAAGACACAATGTTAACATATGATAAAGACCATATGTGCAACATAGAAGAATAATTAGACTGCAAAATGATGTTTCAGTCACAATGTGAAAATGACACCACAGGTGGTAACCAATTTTGAGTGTCTACACGTAGAAGCGTAAAGGATCTAGACTCAAGTGAAATTTGGCACTATTAGATTGAGCCAATTATTGGATCTAGTTGTAGACATTTATCTCTTGCAAGAACACTAAGAATCTGGAGCTCTAGGAGCCTATCACAGAGAGAGAGAGAGAGAGAGAGAGAGAGAGAGAGAGAGAGAGAGAGAGAGAGAGAGAGAGAGAGAGAGAGAGAGAGAGAGAGAGAGAGAGAGAGCGNAGAGAGAGAGAGAGAGAGAGAGAGAGAGAGAGAGAGAGAGAGAGAGAGAGAGAGAGAGAGAGAGGACTCAAACAACTTTAGCATGTCTTGGCCATAAATTGTCAATATTGAACAAAGACACTCCCATTAAACACGCAGAATATATAAAAGGTAGGAGATCATTACATACATTAATTGATACTCAAGACGTTGACCATGGATTGGAAACTCCTTTAAATGTTGTATTAGATTCTTGACATGGTATAGATTATAACCATACACTATAATTTCATGTCCTCAAGGATCAAACTTTTCATGTTTCCCCTTATTCTTTGACCTAATATTATGCACGAGAACAACATATCCACTATTGAGATTGTTTCATGGGCTAGTGTGACTAGATTTTCTTATGTACAGTTCTCCTATTTTTTTGCTAGAATATTTCTGAAAAAAGATTGTGTAAGCAGTTTTTTACCATCAATATTTTGGATCATATTACATTATCCATAATCCGGATGGGAGAATTCAAGGATGCATATGATATCGATATGCAGACCAAGCCTCATTAAAAAGGGGAACAAGATGGGGTGATAAGGGAGCATGCAAAACAAGAGAAAGAAAAAACCAAGAAAAAGAAGAAAATAGGAGAAAGAAAAACCAAAAACCAAAAAGATATATAATTGAAAACCAAAAAATCCTAAGAGAACTAAGAAAATGCAAGATCAAAGGCACAAGCATAAAAACAATAAAGGAAGACAGCCTAACTAAAAACACAAAAATAAATTAATTTAAAAAAAAAAACACAAAAGAACTAAAAGAAAAGAACTTGAAAAGGGAACTAAAACAACCAAAGAATGAAAAAATACATAAATAGAAGGAAAGACCAAACAAAATACAAAGAGAATTTTTTAAAAAAGCAACAAAAGAGTAAAAGAAAAATAATATTGAAATAATACCAAGAATAAAAACCATCCTAGAGCAAAAAAGCCGGGAGATGAAACAAAAAAGATGAGAAGACAAAAATAAATGTGTGTGTGTGCGCGTGCGCGTGCGCGCGCCCACGTGTGCATATATATATATATATATATATATATATATATATATATATATATATATAACAAGAAGAAAATAAATAGAAAAGAAACCAAAAAAACAAAAGAGACAATAATAAATACAAAAGAAAACAATGAAAGACAATATAGAAATGAAAGAAAATAAATAAACAAATAAAAATATAAAAAATATTTGTCAAGTCTTTAGGATTAATGGGTACTCCAACAAGAAAATCTCTAGAGCCTTTCAAATTTTCTTCACACACATATCTACAGCCCATTACTTCACAGCCTTATCTGCCCACAACTACTTCCCTTCCTTTTGTTGAAGGCATATCCCTCAAAATCTCCAAAATTCTTCTCAAGAAAGGAGTTCGTTGTGCCTTCAAACCCCTATTCACCTTAAAGAACCATATTCCCCCTCTCAAGGATTCTAGAGATTTTTTTTCTAAGTCAAGAGTCTACAAGGTCATGTATTCATGTGGTTCTCCCTACATTGGTGAAATTGGTAGATCTTTCTCACCAGAATCAAGGAACATAGTGCGGACATCAAGTACAAGTGTGTGCTTAAATCTACCTTGGTTGAACACCCCTCTTCTACCAAACACCACATTTGTTTGGAGAACACTCAGATCTTAGTCAAAGAGGAGAATTTCTTTAAGAGGAAGATGAAGGAAGCTATTGAAATCTGCAATCACCCCTTCAATCTCAATCATGATGAAGGATGGTCTCTTTGTCTTTCTTGGCATCCTTTGTTATCTTTCCTTAGAAACCTCCATCCTCCCTCCTGACATTTCGTCCCCTTTTTTTGTTCTTGTCTTTACCCCTTTCGTTGTCTCCTTTCCTCTTGGTCCTTTGTTTAATCTCGCCTCTCATGTGTGGTGTCCTTTGTATCTATCTTCTTGCCCCCCCCCCCC
>MU223224.1:781037-795496 GCA_018584345.1 Thuja plicata | reverse complement strand
CTCTTCTTCCTTTGGCCTCCCCCTCCCCCACCCTCTCCTCGATTATCTTCCCTCTTCCCTCACCCTTTTCTCATCTTTCATTTGCTTCTCGCTTCTCATCGTTAGGTCTCCTCTCTCTATTTTTTCCCTCTGTGTGTGTCATCCCACCCTCTTTTCATTTTTCCCCCTTCAGTCTTTCTTGAGGTTTCCTTTCTTATTTTCTTTGTTTTTTTATTTTTATTTATTTATCTTTGTTTTTGTCTTCTCGTCTTTTTTTGTTTCATCTCCGGGATTTTTTGTTCTAGGATGGTTTTTATTCTTGGTATCATTTCAATATTATTTTTCTTTTACTCTTTTGTTGGTTTTCTTATATTTCTCTTTATTTTATTTTTGGTATTTCCTCCTATTTATATTTTTCATTCTTTGGTTGTTTTGGCTCCCTTTTCAAGTTCTTTTCTTTTAGTTCTTTTGTTTTTTTTATTTTTTTATTTTTTTATTTTTAGTTAGGTTGTCTTCCTTTCTCGTTTTAATGCTCTTGCCTTTGGTCTTGCATTTTCTTTGTTTTCTTAGGATTTTTTGGTTTTCAATTGTATATCTTTTTTTCTTTTTCTTTTTCTTTCTCCTATTTTCTTCTTGTTCTTGATTTTTTTTGTCTCATGTTTTGTGTGCTCCCTTATCCATCCCTCTCTTGTCCCCCTTTTTAATGAGAATTGGTATGCATCTTGATATCATATGCATCCTTGAATTCTCACATCCTAATGATGGATCATGTAGTATGATCCAAAATGTTGACGATAAAAAATTACTTACACAATCCTATTCAGAAACATTCTAGCAACTATACCATTGATTGTGGAAATCTACTATCATTAATCTCCTATTTAGATTTAAATATATTATTTTTAAAATTATTTGAGAGATCTCGTTATTTTATCCTCCTTCAACATCTCACAATAGATGATATGCAAGCATTCCCAAACTTATTGGCATTTTTGCATCTAGTTTATACACTAATTTAAAAGGTATCTTTCCAATAAGTGTCTTGTACATCAATTTATCACTCCATAATTATCATCCCATATTGTTCATGTCTAGTGATCCCCTTACAACCTTCAAAGGCTTTTGTTATTGTACTCAACTTGTTCTTTTCCTTGAAGATGGTATGGGATGAGTGAATCGCACCGATCTTATTGCATAAAATTGAAATGTCATTGGATTTGAAATAAATAGAATTATTTGTAACGATTCATGTAGGTGCACCATATATGATTATGATTTTTTTAATAATAATTCGACCACCTTCAATGTAGCATTATAGGTTGGAATTACCTCAACTCACTTGGTGTAGCTACTGGATACAAGAATTTATTTATATTAATTGCTTAATCTCTCTGGGATTTCTCCTATGATATAAATGTCTCATTGCTAAAAGGGGCTTCAAATGTAGTATAAGTATGAACCTCCAGCATGCATCATACTATCGTATTCTTCCAACATCCCTAAACAAGGTAGGCCACCAACAATCTCCTATTTAGTGGTTTTAGCCTTGAAATATCCTTCATAAATGCCTTGATGAGATTCATTTATTAGCTTATTGTGTTTTTTATTGAGGTAAAAATAGGTTTTGAAGGGGCCCCGAAACCCTGAACAAAGAGGTCACAAAAGATATTCAAAGTAGCTCTCAAAGACAGAACGGACCAAGACCTAGACGAGGGTTTTACAACATGCACCCACAACCTGGATGAAGCAATGCATGAAACAACCATCATACAAACCCAAGCTAAAGAAAAATCCCAAATAGGATTTTCAAATAGCACCCTTCATAGATTTAAATTTAAAAGCCCAAGAAGCCCAAACAAGATCTAAGATTTATCCTTACCTCCCTTCTTCTGGAAACGGAGAGTCATGTCAAATTGAAGAGAGGACTTTTTATGATGTTTACCCATAACTGGGGTCCACCCCTCCTCTACCAAAGAATCCTTCTCCTGGAAATCTTGAGAGGAAGGTCTCAAGAAAGAGGAAGAAGAAGAATTTAGGACAGAGCCAACAAAGGGACCTGCCTCCAGACGCAAGGGAGAAACACCAAATCTAGTTTTCTCCACAACAATAGAGAGACCAGCCGAAACAGGATTAGCTGGAAGGATACCAGCAGACCCAATAGCAACAGAACCAGCAGAATTACGTACGGATTGTCCAGCACCAAAGCTACCAGCGGAAATGGCAGAAGACCCAGCAATACCAGAACCAACAAGTAAAGATTATGTCCTTATACTAAGGATAATCATTTAAATGACAACAAGTATATGCATAATCAAAAAATATTCCATTCACCTTAGTTGCTTCTAGCTTTGTGTTTTCCATTAATATAGCTAGACTTTGACCTCTAACCAACTTATGTGTTTGCACCTACATGTCGTGTTCTTGGATCTAACTAATTCATCTTCATCTCTTACTTAAGGATTTTGTTTCAATGGTGTATGTGGCACATATGCAATTATATTTTCACCTACTAGATATGACCTATACTTGGTAGATTCTATAAGGGTGTAAGCATGTGTTTTCATCATTGAATATCTAGTTCAACAAATTTTAAGGAATTGCTAAAAATGCAATAGGCTACTTGTATCCCTCCTTACTCTTTTGAAGTAGAATAATAATAATATTATGAAATGGAGAAAATGAGAAGAGTTAGAAGGGTTTGGAATAGTTTGTACTTACCAAGACAAGCACTTATTTGGTGGCTTCCTTGATCTTCGCAAATGCTCATCACTCCAGGTGAATAATTAATTTTTTCTTAACATCTTAAAGATTGTCTTGGTCTTCTTAGCAAAACTGGGAATGTATGTTCATGAAGTTAATTTTTCTAAAGAACTATACACCTTTGAATATTTTAGGCTTGTGAATAAGTTCAATTTCTTTCAATCTTTTTGGATATATCCTTGCTCCATCATTTGGTACAATATGTCTAAGAAATTTAGCTTCATCTACACCAAATATGCACTTTTTAGGATTTAAGGAATTCCAAATTCAATCTATTGTTCGAAAAACTACTATGTGTTTGTAATGATCTTTTATGTCCTTTGAAGATGTTATTAGATCATCTTAGCAAACTACCATGATCTCATTTTTTAAGCCAATAAGTTCATCATACATTTCCTTTGAATTTTTTAAGCCCAAATGACACTCTCATATAGACATAGGTGCTCCTAAGAGTTGTAAATGTAGTCTTGTGTTTCTATGACTTCTTGAACACCACTTCATTGTAGCTTAATAATCCATTCATTTTGGACATTAGCTCTAATCTAGTTGTCATTTGTAGTAGGTGATCCATACTTGAGAGTGGACAGTTGTCTTTAATTCTTCATGTTCAATTTCCTAAATTCCATACACATTCTTATCTCTCAATTAATCTTCCTAATTAAAATAAAGTTTGACACCCATTAAGAGTGTTGGATTCGCTTGATGATGCCTCTCTTTTAGCTTTAATAATACAATTAGTATTTATTTTTCTGTTGCTTCCAGTCTCTTACTAATATAAGTCCTCTTATACTCTTATTTTTCACCTATATTTACAGCTTCGAGATTATATTCATAAATTGGTTTTCTCCTACTCTTATAGTGATCTACACATTCTTCTAGCTCTACCAATACTTTAGAAATTGTGTTAATTTTAAATACACAACTGTATTTTCCAATATGGTTTCCTCGCTATTTTTTATCTCAACCATAGGCTCGCAATCAATCAATTTGTAAAAAAATCATTCATGCAATTCTAGAAATTATATATCTATAAATTATCATTGAACAATTGCTAAATGTGAAAGTTATTTTGTATGCTTGGCCTTGTGAGGAAGTGTTGACCTCAAATAAAATTGAGATGTTTCAACCAAAGCATTAACAATAACAATTTTCTAATTTATCTATCTATTCAATGCCAATTACATTAATCATTCAAAGGTGTCCCAAATTACATTCCTACGTATATACTCTTTATCTTCAAGGCAATCAAATCTAAATCCTATATAATTTTCAACTTTTAATTCCATGCTTGAAAGAAAAAATGGGTCTAGCATGAGACATTCATACTCTGCAACAATGTTATTATATTTGAATGCGGAATGCATACTTGAAAGAGTCGACATTCAACATTGGGAGAATAAATTTAAAAACTCTTCTCTTCAACCATCTCTCAAACATGCACCATCCAATAAAATGTTCCATGAATTGTTGGCACTTTCAACAAGGGTAGATCACATAAAGGATAACATTTCTTTGATATCGTTCATCACAGTACCTAATGGAATGGTCAAGTATGGTATCAATGTACAAATATTCATTTGTTTTATTATATCAATCCTCAATGATGTGAAAGGTCTTTTCTTAGTGCAATTTTACCATCTTCTCATTAGAATTAGAAATTAACTACCTCCCATTACAATTTCTAACTTCTTGGAATAACAACGTGCCAATTTTGTAAACAACATAACATGATTATTGAACAAAAGGCATGAAATAGATAATAGAATTTAAGAACTGTTGGCTATAATATAAATGGAAATATGATTAAATTGTCAATCCATCAAGAAATATAGGATAAGTAATAAATTGTTTGATTTCCATCAACAATCATTTTTAGAATCAATGTTAAATGTTTACAGAAAGATGTAGATGTATCGGTCTTCCCTCATCAAGCACCCCACCCCAAGATGGATGGACTGAACATCTTACCATACTTGTGGGCCAAGAGGGCGAATAACTTGGAGGCTCATTCCGTGCCCTTGGGGTTGGTCGAGGAAGACAATATCAGTCTTCCCTCATCAAGCACCCCTCCCCAAGATGGATGGACTGAACATCTTACCATACTTGTGGGCGAAGAGGGCGAATAACTTGGAGGCTCATTTCATGCCCTTGGGGTTGGTCGAGCAAGACAATCTTTTAGAATCCTATCAAACTTTCTCATTGGAGTGCTAATATGGTTGGCTATAGAAAATAAGATAAGAAATATATATCAAAGATTTCAAGATGCTTGATTTTAGTAGAGATTATTTGTATACATAGTTTCTTGATACATGTACTTTGATGTTAGTTAATATCTTGATACATATACTTTGACGTAAGTTAATATTGTTTCTAAGACCTAAATTAAGTATTTTCTTTAAATTGACATTCCAATTATGTAACTTTATTGTAGAAATTATATTCTTATATGAAATCCATTTGTTGAAATTATTAATTTTGAAAGAAACCAAGTACGTCCTAAAAAGCAACATTTCAATTTGAGGTGGATATTGCTACACCATCTATACAAATGATAGTGCTCCTAAAAGTGTTGATCAACCTAATTCACTTAGTTAAGATAGTTGTGTATTCACTCTTATATCACCACTAAACTTTCATAGAACTGCATTAGCAATCTTCCCCAAAAAAAAGTTAAGAAATAATAAAAATGACGATAAGGGGAAAGTCCACAACAAAGTTGTCAAAATGTTACATCATAATTGAGTTGAAAAAATATATTAGTACAAACATACAATCCAATGCTCAAATAGATAGCAACATTATGGATAGAACAAAATGAATGTAAAATCAAACTAAGCATTGAACCTACAAGATCTTTGAGATGTGCTCCAAATGATTATATGTGATTGCTCCTTACTAGAATGTACAAAAATAGAGCAGCATAAGGATAAATAGTAAATGATTGATTTAAACCAAATAATAATTAAAAGAAAAGAAAAAAAACTTGATAGTTTGTGAATAGATGATTACTTGGAAGAAACTTGTCTTAAATGAAAGAAAGAAATTATTTTTAGCATCAGTGAGTCTAACGATAGCCTATGATGAATAGGTTAAAATTTAATTCATGTTCCTAGATTAAACATTTAGTATTAAAAGGGCAAAGATTGGGGATGATGTGGATTTTTAAATTTCACAAAAAAAAACGTCGATAGGGATTAATTAGTTTCAACTAATTAAATAATCATTGATTAATTGATTGATTAAATTGGACGAATGGGCAACTGGAAGTATTTAATTAAGTTGATTTAACTAACTAACCTTATGGGAGGAATAGTAATAGGAATAATTAACTATGAAGTGTAAATAATTAATAACCAAGTTAAGTGCCACGAGATCTCTTCTATAGACTAAAAGATTCTTGTAGGTTATATATACATCTAATTCAACTGAAGGTGCCAAATTTGGTAGAATAGGCTCACTTAAAAACTGAAGCAGGAGGCCAAATAAAAAACAAGGCAAGGCATTCTATTTGAGAAACAAAAATGACTTATCTTCACAGATTCAGAATCCCTTTTAATCCATGAAACGCTAGTCCAGTGGACAGCTTAAAATTATGAAAGAAAACTAATAACTAAAATTCAAAGTTGCTTTCAGCACTCGGTTGTTGGAGAACAGCAACCAAGCGATACATTTCAGAAGTTGAAAAGCACGTAAACGGGTTTTTACTCTCTCGCTTTGGAACAAAATAGTTTAAACAAGGTATATATTCTGCAATAAATTTTGAATTTTAATTAAATTTACACCCAATCTTTGACAGCACAAAGACCTTTTCCCCTCTGCTAGGCAATATTAAATTGTTGATCTTACAATAGCTATTAGCAGAAAATATATAAGCGGCTATTAGCCAAGGTAGTAAATGCAGTAACAAATTTGACAGATGCATCACAATTTCTATTTAGAATTCACAAAAAGATATTGATATAATTGTAAATACAAGTTACCAGGTGCCCCTCACAATGGCATATAAGCAAAGACCAGCTTGAAATTCACTAAGATGCTTATAATCATATTCATGAAAATGATGGTGACGTGGAAAAATGTGAAACAATAATATGACCTCAATGATTTACTTAAAATGGTTGCAAGTACAGCTCTAGTGCTCTCTGATCAGTTATAATATACATCATTTCTGGTAGAATATATAATATTTTACTCCTTTGCTTTATGGTAAGCAGTGCCGTGCTAATTGTAAAACCCTGCTTAGACTGTATTTGTTCCAACAATATGGGCGTGCTAAAAATACAATCCAAAATCCGTGCAGCTTTTTAAGATATCGATGCCACCTTTAATATCAGTTTGGGCTGCAAAAAAATTGCATGCATGCCTGCAGATTAATAGAACAATGCATTTCCCCGTGAATATTATTTGATAACTGAACTTCCCATTATATTGCAACTTACTTCTTGCTCCAATTCTGTTCACATCACATGCCTCAAGGCTATGCCAACTCCATTTCCTCCTTTCACTGTACAGTTCGCTCAACCGTTCTTCCAGAAATTTGCAAATGCTCTTATAATATTTATGAGGTCTCCAGTTGAACATTCTTAATATCGTGTTCTCTGATTTATCTTCCTGATTATCTAGCATCTGCAATCATTCCAAAAAAAATCACATTTTTGCTAGATTAGAGAAATATCATAAAATTGATCTAACATAGCCTGCTTATATAAGTGCCATAACAAGGTAACATATCTTTTCTTAATCATCAATTGATCAAAAAATGGATCAATGAAGTCAGTATAATCAGTTAACTTTGTAACGATTGCTAATCCCATATGCTAAGAACATTTGATGGCTCACTCTCATAAAAGGACACCTAAACTGAGATTAAGAAAATGACTGTCTAAGAAAATGAAGAGGAAAAGGTGCACTGAAGGACCTGACCACTTGACTGAGGCTAGACAGAATCAAATAGGAGTTACTGGTTTGACCAGTATCAAACGTGTCACTATTTCAAATACGGTCAAACCTGTCTCTGATAGGACAGCCTGTACAGAATGGTGCCGATCACAGCTAAATGCATATGAGTTTGGATTTATAGCAGGCTTCAGCAAGTGTGAGAGCCTTTACAATGCTTTTATGGTGTTTGGGCATTACTATTTTGTAGAAGAGAAGTCCATGAAATAGAAGATAAGCATTGCAACAGCTCATGAGATAGTCATTTGAGGAATAATCCCTCATTATTATGTGTTCTTCCTCATTTCAGGGTTTCTCCAGGTCATATTGCTGTGTTTTTTATTATATTGTTGTTTTATTCTCTCTCTAATTGTGATAGCATGCTTCCTTCATTGTTAATTCCTAATATCAACTCGGAATTCATACATAGGAAATGTTTTTCTATATCTAGGCACAGGAACAAGAACTTGAATAATCCCTCATTATTATGTGTTCTTCCTCATTTCAGGGTTTCTCCAGGTCATATTGCTGTGTTTTTTATTATATTGCTGTTTTATTCTCTCTCTAATTGTGATAGCATGCTTCCTTCATTGTTAATTCCTAATATCAACTCGGAATTCATACAGAGGAAATGTTTTTCTATATCTAGGCACAGGAACAAGAACTTGTCTAATTAAAACATTTACATTAAGGATGAATAGAATCTATTTTAGTGTATCTTATAGTGAATTATTCACACTAATTATGATCAGCAGGGCAAACAGAAAGCATCCTAGAATAAATTAAATACAATTCAGTCACAAATAATACATACATAATAGAGTTAAGATATTAATTTTAATCCATACCTTTACAGGATGTAGTACATTTCACATGAAATAACTTAATGTCATCACCTTCTTCGACCCCCCTTCTCCATATTCATCATTCCACTGCCGCAATTCAAGAATGCTTCTTGCATCTGCAGAGACACTAGAACGAACCTGACAAGACAAGAATATTGCATATTACTAAATACCTTATAATGATGCAGACAAAATAGTATTACTAAATGCTTTGAAGCATGACAATCTTGTTATTAGATTATCACCTTTTCCATAGCCTTACGCATATCTTCCATGCTTATAGGCCGGAGTTCTGGTGTTTTGGTGGTTAGAGGAGGTAGCCGTCCTTCAGATTTTGCTCTCTCCCTCTCCTATACACATCCAGATGACTGTTACCATAGATAGCAAATAAAACTTTACGCTTTCTTCTATACATATTAAGATGAATGTTGTTATCAGATAGGAAATAAAATTCATACCTTAGATTCTTGATCTAATAGCTCACGTATTCGTTCATATGCAGCAGTTGTGCACAAACTCTGAAAAGATGCAAACCAATTTAGCATTAAATGAAAGCAGCACTTTCAGTGTATAACTGAAATTAGAATATCAAAAAATGCCTTCAAAATATCTAAATTTTGATCAGAAATGAAATTTCCAGAAAGCACCCAACTATAAGACGATCTGTCAACAAAGAATACCTTCAAGTCACTTCCTGAATATCCATCAGTAGCAGCAGCTAATTCTTCCACATTAAATTTGGGTGACAAGTCTTCATCGACAAGGATAACCTTAAGAATTTTAGATCGATTCTCAGCATCGGGAAGATCAACCATTAATCTGCAAGTCATTAGCTCAATTAGTGGATGCTTCCAAAGTCGCCATTTATGATTCTCAAGTAGTTTCCATTTTACTATCATCCGTTTCTTGATATTGAAGTTTGACAAAAGTTGAAACAAAATATGATTTTTAGAGAATGGACAGAAAATTTGCAGAGGAATAATACCTCCTTGGAAACCTTCTGATAACTGCCTCATCAAGATCAAAAGGTCGATTTGTAGCAGCTAGAACCAGCACTCGTTCCTTATCCCGAGTTCGAAGACCATCCCAACTAGCCATAAATTCATTCTTTAGCTTACGCATAGCTGAATGTTCCGAGTCCTTTCCTCTTCTTCCAAGCATACTGTCCACCTGCAAAAATGGAACTTTGATCAGCTGGTCTTAGAAAGTGCTCTATGAAAATATAGCACTATTGCTTAAGATGTTTTTTGCATGCATCACTTTTGTAATATATTAAACATAATCATGTGCAATTACAAGGAAGTAAAAAGATATTCATATGGTATAATATTCAATATCCTTACTCCTCTTAACAAGATAGTCTTTAATTTCTAAAGCATAGCTCCTTTGACACATGGAAACGAAGAGTAATATAAAAAAGCAAAAACCTACCTCATCAATAAATATTACACTTGGGGCTATCTTGTTAGCCAAAGTGAATACTGCTTTGACATACTTTTCTGCTTCACCAAACCACTGTAAAAATAGCAAATACACGTCACTTAGCTTTAAGTATGCTTACAATCTGTTAATAACAACTACTAAGATGCAAACTCGCACCTTTGATGTAATTGTTGACATGGAGATATTGATAAAATTTGCTCCTGCTTCAGTGGCTACAGCCTTTGCAAGCATCGTTTTTCCGGTTCCTGGAGGACCAAAGAGGAGCAATCCTCTGCAAGGCTGCAATTATTCATGTCATTTCAATTATCATTGAACATCCAGATTAAAAATAATTATCAAAAATTCATCAAGTTAAACTTATGGAATTACATATTGTGTAAACAACCACGTTTATTATGACTTTAAGAACTGCAAATTCCTATTTACGTTGTTCAAAATTCTTGATAGTACATTCTGAAATATACTTTGAAACCCTCATATTAAACTTTATTGATGTGACCTTAGATAAACAATTGGTTGAGCCCATTTTGAGGCTGTTTGTGAATAATTTTCCTTACCAGGACAGAGAAGGCATTTCAACATGCCAAACTCCTGACTATTGATGTTGAACATCTTTCATTCGTAGGATTTGTATTCTCGTGTGAAACCATTTCAATCACCTTTTTCAATTCTTAGGTAAGAGTTTATTTAGGCATTCATTTTACAACTATTATTTGTTGGCACACTTGGGACTCATAATTTACACTTTTAATCATTAGGTGGCGTTGCTAAACATTATAACTTCTGAAAATAATCATTAATTTAAATTTCAAAATGCAAGTACACAAAGAAACTATTAACTAGAGAATAAGCAGACCAAAGTCAGTGTGAGTTTGTATGTTCTATCTATAAAGGAGTTTTTCAAATCATGAAATTTGAAAACAGAAACATGAGAATATAAAGGCCAAAACCTTTCGTAATTGTCCTTTTGTAAAAAGCTCGGGCCGCTGCAATGGCAGCATAACGAGCTCTCTAAGTGCTTCCTTAACATTATCAAGTGCCCCAATACTATCAAAAGTAACTCCAAGTTCATCAGGAGGAATAACTTCAGAGAGGAGTATTTTCTCAAAATCATTGTCACATGTAATATCCTGCAAACAGTAACCATAGGTTCCTTGTCAACTGCAACTCAAATATGGGAAAAAAATGAACAATAAATCAAACAGACTAGAGAAACTGCTATGTTCAAATAATTACAATGTTCGAGCAGATGACTTGAGACAACTAGCAAAAAAGCATGCATGTATAAATCATTAAACTGTAGAATGGTCTAAAGGAAATTCTGTGTGATAAGTTATGTTCAAACATCACTTCATGATTGCAAGCAATTCTGCATTAAATTAAATCCATTAAATTAAATCAACGGAAAAGAATACAAATTTGTATAATTCTTTCCTCACCTTCAATGATTTTTTCACTGGTGAAGCTCTTTGCACAGATAGTAGCTCTGTAAGGCTTTGTTGCATGCTGGTTTAAAGAAAACAAAATCAATACCAAATAAACATTAAAATTGGCAAAAACGCAATACATCAGTTGAAGGATTCCCAATAACAATAACTGGCTGAAATATGATATATATAAATTTATATAACTCAAGGTGCATGCACGAGGGATTGTGACATACACATGATGGCAAAAGCATATAATCTTCTTATAATAATTCCAGCGAAGTTTCCTTCTAATATTCTGTTAAAGCCTCTATTTTCTATATGTTTGGATGGTACAAATGTTCCTAAAAGTAAATAAAATTCATGATGCAAACCTTTGTCATGCAAACATTATCTAATAAAATGACCAGAACCAGCAACAAAGAAGGCAGTACAAGGAAACAAACATTGAATAGAGAACAACCAGAAAACAATTTAGAATACTCACTTGAATCAAATGAGACATAAGACTGCAGATAGTCAAAACACCTACAAGCAATTACCATAACTCTGGATATTGATATAGATTCATATAAAGGAAAAAACACTCAGCTATAATTTAGAAATGATAATCATCTTTCTTGACCAAGCCACCATAAATTAAAGAGTTATTTATGCTAATGCATCATTCCAATGTTGGAGATGCCATTAAGATCTGAACCGTGAGTTCATTTCTCATTAAAAAAATTATATCATGAATGTCTACATCACATTCCCCAATATCTAGTGTACACATTGACCAGTGTAGAAACAGAGATGGAATCATCCTTCTCTATCAACCAAGCATCAAACCGATGAATTTGATACTCAATTTTAATTATGGTAAAGAATCATTCTAAATATATTAGAATAATATTTGCATATTTATCTATTTAATTGTCAATAATGTATTTTTAGTTTGTTTAGATAGGTCTCTAAATTTGCTTCAGTGAACGATTGTTTATTTAGGAATCATCGTCAATGTAATTGTTATAAATGTACATATTCATTCATTCAATAAACAAGCAATTACCATTGTTTAACATGGTATCAAAGCGGCGGTGAGATTTTTGAAAAAGTTTATAATTCTAAAAAAAATTCAACGGAAAATTAGTGAAATTTTTTTTCGAAAGTTTTTGGTTGTGGGTTTTCAAGCCTTACATTTTGTGTTCACAGGTATTATGGAAATTTGTGTGTACCGTTTTTACCCAGCTCAATGGCTCTGAGTGTGGTTTCTGCCCACACATAGGGTTTCCTAACCCACAAAGTCATCCAAGTGTTTTTTCGAGTCGCGACCTTTCTGCAATTGCTTGCCGCCCGCGTTATAATTTGCGTCTTATGTTTTCTCCTGTGCGTTTGCGTTTTCTCCCATGCGTGGCACGCAAAGGGACTTTGGAGTTTTTTGTGCCCACAACGGGACTTACTTTCTCTCTTGCGCTGTTTTCTCTACCTCCCGTGTCAGTTTTCGACGTTCTCTCCTACGACTGTGTCTTTTGGGCTCTGCTTTTCTGCAATTTGCTTCTGTTCATGGTTTTTACTGCAACCTTATTTGCCGTTTTAGATGGTCTTGCTCGATTTTTCTCAAAATCATGGGGTTTTGCACATGCATTTTCTTCAAAAATTTCCTAGGGTTCAGAAATTTCCTGCAGCTAGGGTTTTAGACCTGGCCTATTTTTCTCTGCAGATTATTCTACCAGTCTTTGTGGTGATCACATAATTTTTTTCTTTGCCTGTTATGGATCTGCACATAGTGCCTCGAGTTTCGTGTTGACATTTTTATTCACCCTGAGATTTGTGTTTGACAGTTTGTGCCTTGGAACCTATGCACTGGGATCTGTGCCTTGGGTTTTGTGTAATCTGTGTGTATCTTTTCATCAATTTTATGCATCTTCTGTCTACCTTGTTTTTCGTGCCTTGAAAAGCACGAGATATGGCATCTTTGACCAACATAATGTTGGAAGGCAATCAAAAGTTCAACAGCTGCAACTACAACACCTAAAAGCAGCAAATGACCACAATTTTTTAGTATCGGTGCCTTGACCAGATTGTTCTGGGCAATTCTACTTGTCCTACAATGACTGGTCGAGATCAGGACAAATTTGATGAATGGAATCGGAAAGTCGTAATGCTCATTAAATTGTCAGTCACCGACAATCAGCCACCTCAGGTACCCTCAGGCAAGACAACTACCGAAATATGGGATCATTTGAAGGCCTTACATGAAATGTTCGACAAGAGCCGTACGTTCTTTTTGAAGAACATGCTTTTCTCGATCATGATGGATGAGCGGATGTCTCTATAGCAGCATCTCACAAAAATCAAAGACATCTGTGATCAGTTGGAGGCAATTGGTCGGAAGATGGAGGAATGTTAATGTTTGTAGCTTCAGTCGTATGATCATTAGAATACATATAATATATGTTAATTAATAATAATATATTATATATGTTATATTATTATTAATCATATGAAATTTAATATTCAATATTAACTTATTATATTATTCTTAATTAATAATTGATTGATGAAACATTATAAGATTGATTAAATTATAATCTATGTTACCGGGTTCCTCTGGTTTGGCCCGGATTCGGGTTCCGGTGAGGTTCTGGTTCCGGTTCCGCCCGGATTCCGCCCGGGTTCCGGAATGGAATCCGGATTCCGCCCAGATTCCTCATTCCGGAACCCGGGCGGAATCCGCAGGAATCCGGGGGAATCCGATAAGTAAGTCAAAAAAACGGGCCCACAATGTTTTTTTTTAAATTTTTTAATAAATAAAGTAAAACTAAACCTAGTTTAACCATTCTAAACCCTAATTCGACCCTTTTATGGTTGCCATTTTGCATTTCATGTTCATTCATTCATCTCTCAAGCATTTTTCACCATTTTGGTTTTGTTCTTCAGCTGTAGCTTTTTTCTTTGAATGCAAACGTTTTGGAGGACTAATATCAGCATCATAGACTTGGGAATCGTTGGAGAATCCAGATTTAGTGGGCAAAGGTAAGTAAATCTTCATTTTTTTCAAGTTTTGTTTGAATTTTTCAAGATTTTT
>MU223224.1:730843-773596 GCA_018584345.1 Thuja plicata | reverse complement strand
GTTTTCATTGTTGGTTTCATGGTGAATACTTGATGTGCTTTAGTGCTTGCTTGGTTTCATAATTCCCTCATTTAGTTAGATTTGTTGGATAAAGTTAGATGAAGTGTTGTGATTGCAATAAGAAATACGATGGTGTTTTGATGAGTTCCTTCGGTTCATACTTTTGACGTTTTACTGATTGTAAATCGTTGTGCAAAGTTAGCATGAACCTCATTCATGCATATGCTTAACTTCTGTCATTCACGTACATTGTTCTTCATGATGGTGTCCGTGGTGGTATGAAAATCCTCTGCATAAACCTTAAAGATTGCACCGGTTCTCGTGTAGTTGTAGTATAACTTGGCGAAGCGAAACCTGGTTATTGGGAATTTGTCCACCGAAGTATTGACCATTGCTATCATTTCCCTTAGGAGTAGATTACCATTTCTGAACCCTACTTCCTTTTGCTTTCCGCACATTCTGAAAATTCCAAAAAAGTGTTTCATTGCAAATCTTTCAAAACTGAAAACGTAAGGCCCCTTGTGATATTCAGCAAATCACATTTACCACCGAGCTTATCCATGGTCAAGACCTGACATGAAGGAACCTTGGAGTGACCTATATGATCTTCTCACAATCTTAGCATATACGAAACTTTGATCAAGAGAGGATAAGATACTTCGGTGTTTTGTTCTACTGTTTGGTGGGTCATAAGTGTTGACACAGGAGACCACTACACGTTCTGCTTGATCATCCTCCCTAGCTAAGAGGGAGTGTTAATGTTTGTAGCTTCAGTCGTATGATCATTAGAATACACATAATATATGTTGATTAATAATAATATATTATATATGTTATATTATTATTAATCATATGAAATTTAATATTCAATATTAACTTATTATATTATTTTTAATTAATAATTGATTGATGAAACATTATAAGATTGAATAAATTATAATTAATGGGAAGAGGCATGTCCTTTCTTATAAATAATAATGAATAGACATATCCCGTCAAGGGACATGTCTCTCCTAGCCTCATTCCCAATATAAATGAAGAGAGATTGTTGCATTTGAAAAACACATACAAATAGAGTGTTATTACATTTGCAGCTATCGTAAAACTTAACAAGGAAGAAGACATGGTAGTCATCACTCTGAAAAGTCTACCAAAGGCTTATGAGCACTTTATTGAGACGCTCAACATTACGTCAACTAATGTTGACTTGAAGTTTCCAGATTTTTGCACCAAACTTCTGCAGCAAGATCAATGGAGACAACAGTTTGGTTGTGGTGCTAGTTTATCCTCCACTAAACAGGCCTTCACAGCAAAACCCTCAACTAAGGACAAAGGTAAAAGTCAGTCTTCTCAGCAGAAAGGCCCAAGTCAATCTCAGTAAGCTCCAAGAAGAACATTCAGTGCAATTATTGCCAAAAGTACGGTCACATGAAGAAAAACTTTGGGCAACGGTTGGCTTCTGAACAGTAGAAGCAAGGAGGGTCTCAACAAAAGACCAATGTTGAGAGCACACTGAGTAGGAGTCAACCTTTTACACCTTTATGGCTACAAGACCAGCAGATAATGTTAAGTCCTCTACCTGGTATATTGATTCAAGTGCTTCTAAACACTTCACTCATTGGAGGGATTGGTTCAAAAGTACATGCATTTCACCGATTTAATGATCTTTGGAGAAGAGAGTATTGTTTTCGGCAAGGGCTACATACAGATTCAATCTGGGGGAAGGAATTTAATTTACCTCAATGTAACCTACATTCCAAGCATGGAACTCAACATTATTTCTCTCAATCAAATTATCAGACGCTCTCCTCGGTTGGATGTGGTATTAAGTTTGCACAAATGCAGTATTGTTGATTGGGAGACTCACACTATAGTTGATGTAGGTCTTCAGGATTGTGGTCTTTACAAACTTGTTGACACTGATGATTCTTAGCAGCATGCCATGCCAACCAAAAGTTCTTCCATCAGCAATCTCTGGCATCAGTGATATGAGCATCTGAACATAAGCTCTCTCTCAACTAGTCTGAAAGGGTCTATTCGTTGGCTTACCTAAGATTCAAACTCAAAATCATGGAGCTTGCAGTGATTGTCAAGCTAGAAAGCAGCATCGAACTCCATTTTCAGATGGTGATACCTGATGAGCTTCCAAGGTATTACAATTGGTTCATGTTGATGTTTGTGGAACATTGATGATTGAACACTCCTTCAATTACTGGGTACAAGTATTTTTTGTTATTTGTTGATGATTTTAGTTGCGAATGTGGGTGTATTTTCTTAAACATAAACCAGAGGTGTAGCATGTTTCAACAGTTTAAAGCCTTGGTAGCAAAAGAGTCTGGTCAACAAATAATGACTCTTAGGTCAAATAATGAGGGGGAGGGGGTGGGGGAAGAATTTTGTTCTTTTGATTTCTCCAACTCCTGTGCACATCATGACATCAAGCATCAGCTTACCATACTATACACCCCTTAGCAGAATGGTGTGTTGAGCAGCGAAATTGCCACAATCACTAAGATGGCCTAGTCTATGTTGGAACATGTGTTCCAAAGGAATTTTGGCTAGAAGCAATCTACATTGTTGTCTATGTTTTGAATAGGTCTCCCACATAGGCCGTTAAGAAGAAGACTCCAGAGGAAGCCAAGTCTGGCAAGAAGCCTAAAATCAGTCACCCGAAAGTCTTTGGCTCTACGACTTATGTTTGGATTCCCAATACTAAGCACTAAAAATTGGATTCCAAGAACCAGAAGCTCATGTTCACAGGATATAGTGAAAAACCACAAAGCATATTGGCTAATTGATTTAGACACCGATCGTCTCATATTCAGTCAGGATGTTGTCTTTGATGTAGAATGAGGGCTTTTTTAGCTCTCTTCTCTTGTTTTGAGCCATAAGGATCAGCCTATGAAGGCTAAAGATTTAGATGTTCGTCTTACTTTAAGTCCACCTAATGGGGGGGATTCAACAAACTCTGACTTTGAAGTTGTGGAGTCTCCCAGGCATGTTATTGCACCACCCACTTCCCTCAATAAGATGTTGATCTACATCCTATTGAACTTGTTCCACCCATCTCGAGATTAGATTTTGGTACTTCTACTCTCCCGCCTAAATGGTGGGTCATGACCATAAGTGATCTTCATGATGATGAGCTCATTAAGGGAGATCAGCTAGAAACAAGAGAAAGTGGCAGAATATAGTTAATTTTGCTCTTATGGTCAACATTCACAATGTTTATGAGCCTCAATCTTATTCAAAGGCTAAAATTATACCTGAGTGGGAATATTTTGTGGAGGCTGAACACCATAGTCATCTGAAAAACAACACTTGGTTTTTGTATGATCTTCCACCTGCGAAGAAGCCCGTTTGTTGTGAATGGGTGTACAAGGTGAAGAATAAGGTTGATGGAATCCTTGACAAGTACAAGGCTCGTCTAGTTGCTAGAGGATTCTCACAGAAAGAGGGCATTGAATATAAGGAAACTTTTGCTCCAATAGCCAAAATGAGTACCATTAGGCTTGTTGTCGCCATTTCAGCTCAATTTGAATAGAAAGTTCATCAAAAGGGCGTAAAGTGCATTCCTTAATGGTGAGTTGCAAGAAGTGTTAAAGACGCAACCTCTTGGTTTCAAGGTTGCCAATAAAGAACACCAAGTATGCAGACTGGTGAAAGCACTCTATAAGCTCCTCGGGTTTGGTACATAAAGATTGACAAGTACCTCAGTGATCAAGGGTTTAAAAGGAGTCCTTCAATTACAATTTGTATGTCAAAACTACTGGTGGTGATATTCTTCTACCTGTTATCTATGTTGATGATCTGATTATTACTGGTAGTTCAACACTTTTGATTGAACAAATCAAACAAAGTTTGTAACAATCCTTTGACATGACAAACTTGGGACTTGTGTTGAGGTTTGGAAGACAGATGGTAGTACCTTTATCTCTCAATCGAAGTATGCCAAGAGTCTGCAAGATAAGTTTTGGATGCAAGATCGTAAACCTACATTCACACATATGGAGAAAGGGCTAAAGTTGTTAGCCAAATCAGATTCCCTATGGTGGATGAATCTACATTAAAGCAACTAGTGGGCAGTCTCATATATCTCACTGCCACTAGACCTCATCTCAGTTATGTTGTGAGCTACATCTCTCGCTTCACGACAACTCCTAAAGATGAACACTAGGTTGCAGCGAAGCGTGTGCTAAGATATGTGAAGGGCACTTCTGACTTCGGCATTCTATATGGTAGAAGCCAAGATCCTAGACTCATTGGTTTCACAGACTCTGATTAGACAAGTTTTGTTGATGATAAGAAGTCTACATCTGATATGTCTTCAGTCTCAACACTAGTGCGGTCACATGGACCAGCAAGAAATAGCAAGTGGTAGCTCTTTCCTCGACCAAAGCAAAATATCAGAGAACTCTTAAAGCAGCTTGTGAGGCAATTTGGCTTTAAAGGATGCTTTCTGACATGCAAATGTCTCAAGCAGGTCCACCCTTGTAACTGTGACAGTCAAGGGGTGCTCAAACTTGCCGAAAATTCAATCTTCCATGAGTGAACCAAGCATGTTGAGCTTCACTTTCATATCATTTGCAAGCTTGTAGAAGATGGAGCAATGCAGTTGCAGTATGTTCCAAACTGTAGACATCCTCACCAAGTCTCTAAGACCGAACAAGTTTGTAAAATTTAGGGGGCGCCTTGGTGTGTTTGACAGATTGGCCATTAAGGGAGGGTATTAGAATAATATTTGCATTTTATTTATTTAATGGTCAATAATGTATTTTTAGTTGGTTTAGATAGTGTCTAAATTTGCTTCAGTGAACGATTGTCTCTTTAGGAAACATCGTCAATGTAATTGCTATAAATATACATATACATTCAGTCAATAAACAAGCAATTGCCATTGTTTAACAAAATTTAGGATGCATATCCCAATATCAAATGCTTTTGGAATGATAATAGATTGAGATATTCAATAATTAACAAAGGAGAGGATTACTCCTTAAATAAGCAATTACAAGATCTTTTCATAACGGAAACCCTCATTTGGAAAAAAAAATTACAAACCCTCATTTTGTAGAAAAAGGTAAGAATCTCATGATTTGGAAAAAAACCTCATATTTTTGGGAAAATATCATGCAAAACCCCTCCATGATCTGAAAAATGCAGTACTTCAGGAAACCCCTGGCCAAAAAACTAGATTTTTGTTGAAGCAAAAAATCGATCAAGAAAACCTTCCCTAAAAAAACTCGATTTCTATTGAAGCCAAAAACTTATCAAAAAACCCTTGAAAATCTTCTAAAAATCTCCTCACTAAATGCTCAAGAATAACCACAAAGTTTATTCTAAAAAAAATCTGCCAAAAGACCCCAAGATTTTTGTTTTAAAAAATAAGCAAAAAACTTCTAAAAATTTCCTCGAAATTTCTACGTAAACCCAATGTTTCTAGTTTAAAAAAACAATCAAAAATTTCTAGAAATCTCCTCCAAACTTCTAGGTGATTAAACCACGAATTTAATAGGAAAAATTCGCCAAAGACCAACCTCTGCTCTGATACCATGAAATGATTACTGATTGAAATATTCAATTATTAACAAAGGAGAGAAATACTCCTTAAATAAACAATTTCAAGATCATTCCATGACGAAAACGATCAAGAACTAAAGACAGAATAAAAAGTTACAAAACTAACTAAACAACTTAAAGAACGGAAAGTTACTAAAAACTGGCTGACTGACTTAAAAGAAAGTTACTTACATGACCATTATGTTACAATATCACTTTAATAACTTCTAGGTCCTTTACAATGTTTCTAGTAAATCATTAAGCTGAAACATGAATACAGACCAGTTTGACACTGCCCGTATTCCCTATTTTGACAATGCCAATGGCATCATCAAAATCTGAATGAAGACAACCTTCAATGTCAACAGCAAGAAAAGATGCACAGAGCACTAACCTTTCTGCTGTTATAACCAGTCTTCCATTGAATAAGACTGGCTCACCATCATTCTGCAAATGACGACTCACAGCCCATCCCACAACCTTCTCTGCCACTGTAGTCGGAACAATAAAAAGCACATTACTGCTTCAGTAGAATAAATAATAATCAACAAACGATGAAATATTAGAATCATGAATATTTTTCAAAACTGAACAGCATCAAATTTTAGGCACATCATATTTTTAACAATTTTCAACAAAATAATGAGCATTTTGATGCTTCAAAAACTTACTATCATGAGTTAACATCTGGTTCTTAATCTCAAGATCAGCCAAATCTTTACACGTCACACCTGAAGATCCCATAACCTGGTAATTTCCAAATTTTTTAATATTCACAACATAATAATTGAAGTTCCACAGATGCATATCGGCAATGAAATAAAAACATGCCAATATAAAATAATATCAGAAACAAACCATGCGAAGCTGTTGCCTGTTGGCTTCTGCTTTTAGTATTTCTGTATCTTGCTCGATTTGGTGGTTCCATTCTGTTGCCACATTTTCATCCTGAAGTAAATTGTGAAACTAATTAGAAACTAGATTGGACGTACAAATCTGTCTCAGATAGAAGAAACAACAAACGAGTTCCTCTACAACGTTGAAAATGAAAATTTGTCATATCATAGGCAAAAAATAATAAAATACAAAGAACATTTAGCTTTCATTATTTTTGTATGGCAACAACCTTTGATAGATGAAATATCAAATGCATGGCAAGCTACTATGATTGGAATTGTGGAGTTTTTGACAGAATTGTTGATAACTGTGTTTGAGTATTTCAGGCTATTGTAGATTTATATACTATTTTTTGTGGAAATGCACAAATCTAGATAGAGCAATGATATTTTAATCGATAATAAGAGAAAATATTAGCAGAAATCAGATGCAGAAGAATAAAAGTTTGAAGACTCATTCCAGACAAGAAACTAATGTTCAGTGAAAGAAACAAAAAGCAGAGCACCTACAAGTAGGGTACAACTCTTTAATGCCATAACTAGGTTAGGTACACCCACAAGCCCCAGGGTAAGCCACCTCTACATGAGTGAGAAAATCTTAGCATATGTTTCACTAGGTTATGTTTGTCACTCTAGAGTCTATAACTGAACATGCATATTGAAGATGGTACCATGAATAATGGTTAGGGATGTGAAGTTACATGTTAGCACTAGAAAGAGTCCAAGTTTCAAGTCTTTACAAAATTCGAATTAGCCCTAATGAGGGAAAGTGTGATTGACTACAATTTCTTGAATCTTTTCTGGAGACACCATGAAGTTTGATAAATTTATTTCTTACATTTGCATAGTTACGCATTTATTCTAACAGCATTGTTTTCAGACAAGATTACATGAGTACACAAGCTGCAGGGTATACAGAGATGTGATAAGCAGGGAGCATTTATGCAGCACTGAGCATGAACTCCTAAACCATGGATATGGGGATGCAAAGGTACAAGTTAGGAAGGGGTGCATACCCCTGAAATGTGGGTACAGTCTGACTGTTGCAGCAGTAGACAGGCACAAATTAATTGTTTAAAATCTGTCACTTATTAACCCCAACATTTTCTAAAGTGTTGTCTAACCTTCTTATATTCTTGTAAATTAGAAAATATTTTAAATATTTCCCCATTCATATAATATTCTTGTTAATTAGAATAATATTCATTTGTTGGTGTTCATATATTATTCTTGTTAATTAGAAAATATGTTAAATATTTCCCCATTCATTCTCCCCCTCCTAATTTTATCTTTTTTCAAAGATATCTAAATTTGAACATTATGTTGTCATTGATGTCGAAGGTGTATGTCATGGGTGCAGTCAACATTATCATTATGTTCCCCTCGATGTCAAGGTATCTGGAAGTTTGCTGCAATAGTAATTACTTATTTCGTGTCATGTCAAAACATTTGTGTACAATGAAGAAAAGATCTGAATTATGTTTGAGTACTCTCTTGCAGAATGTTAATGTTATCATCATGAACCTGTTTCAGTCATTTGTAGTGTTCCGGAAGCCTCTCCCTAAGTTTCTGGGTCTGTTGCTAAGAAACTGTATGTGCACCTAGTAGCATTAGCATAGTGTTTTGTACCACATTCTACTGCAATAATGTTTTATGGCTTGCAGTTTTTTAGGCTACACGTAAAGACAAATCAACTCAAGTTTCAGAGGTGGAGCTCAAGAAAGAAGGTTAGAGTCGACAGTGTGTGCACAATATTAGTTCCCTGTCTATGCTGATGTTCCTTATGAATGTGTCAGAGTAATGTAATGTGTGCCATCTGGAGGAAGCGTGTTAAGGTTGTAGGTACCAGTTGAGTTCGTGTAGGCTAATGCATATGGTGATCCCTCTCCAGGCATAACATGTTTCCTTTTGGACCGAGTCAAGTTCATGTTTGGTCTTAGGACTTACTCCTGTAGTCAACTTGCGAATGTTGTAAAAATGTTCTTGGCCAACTTGTAGATGTAATTAATGTTGGAATGCATAGATAATGTTGATTAAATTCATTATAATCTGAGTGTATTAGACTGAAAACTGTGGCAAAAGTTGTGCAAGCTGTCTACTCAATTTATGTTTAAGTGTCGAATTGCAATGCAGATCTCACACACACTGTCAAAGTGTTCTGAAGCACATTAAATCAGAGAGATGTTCTAGGGTAAACTTTGAAGGTCCGAGTGACATATCATTCATATATCTTATTGTAATTGAGGTTGGTGCCTCTTTGTTTGTGTTGGTGCTCAGTTCTTCAATTAGGGGATTGGCATCTCCTGTAGGTTGGTGTCTACAAAATATTGTAAGATCTTTATTATCTTTGTGAGGTTGGATTTGGGCAGTAGATCCAAGCAGCTTTTCTCACCATAATCTTTCCCTTCTAGAATTCCACGTATATCTGGTGTGTTGATGTGTGAATTTGTTTATCATTTGCTTAGCTGTTTTAATGTTAAAGATTTGGTAAGATCCTAAAGATAAATTGGCTTTGAAGTTGATATTTGACCTAATGCTAGGTTGTTGAATTGTGACCAAATGAACAATAGAATTAGTTAAGAGATCGTGAAAGGATATCATGTTATTGATGTAATGAAAGAAGGAGCTATGAGATCATGAAAGGATATCATGTTGTTGTAATGAAAAATTAAGTATTATGACAAAAAAGTCAATAGAAATAGCGAAAAGATCAGTACAAGTCTAAGGGATTGGGCTTAAGTGGTTAAAGCATTGAGTTCTAATTGTGGAGACCCAAGTTCAAATCCCAAAGGGACATATAGAATATGGAATTGTAAGTTGTGACTTGGTCTTCGATAGTTGGCTTCTATGTGGAGGTTGTTTCTAGATAAGTGAATTTCTAAGTTGAGACTCTTGGTCTTCCATAGATGGTTTCTAGTGTGGTTTCTCGAAAGGAGCTAGTATTAGTCTCATTGTTATGCTTGCAAGAGCTTGTATTGGTCTGATATTGATCCTTGTATGACACTTAACAACATTAAGAAAGAAAAAGAAAAAGATCAGTACAAAATAAGGCTATATATTGAAAAAAGAGTTTTAACAAGAACCTTCACATAAATTACACCATTAGTAGGTGGAGTGGGAACTATCAAAGATTGAGGAAGCACAGTCATTATATTGAAAGATCGGTATAAAACAAAAAAATAAATGATTTTTCTTAAATCCATTAGAAAAGGAAGGTATAAGAGGATGACCATAAAAATTAAGAAATAATGATAATGTCATATTTGAATAATGATGATGTCACCATGTCTTCTTGGATTATTCATGTCTGGTTTCTACAGCCCACATACATGATTGCAGACTAACCCGTGCCTTCTCCAGTGACTATATTTCTAGTTTAAAGCATTAAATTTATTTTATGTACAATAATAAATATAAATAAGGAGGTTCTTCCCGTGGTATGTTGGTTAAGTGGTGGTGGTGTTGTTGTGACCACCAGGTTTCAAACCCCCGTTGGTCCATTGTGATCATAAGCTTGTGCCTTTGCTGATCCAATGTGCTCATGGTTTTGAGCCTCACCATTGTCAAATAGGGATGAGGTCAAATTTGTGACCTCACTGGTTCATAGCTCCAGGTCAAAATTATTTCTTGTGATACCGTAGGGCGTGTCATGCTGGCATCACCTGTCACATTTAAAAGTTTACCCGGCACTTTATATATGTGTGTGTCTACACACACACACATATACATATTGAACGAAAAATAGAGTGAGAATGACAAACAAATGATCATGAGCAGAATGGAATATTTACCTTGCACCTGTGCCAACAATATTTAATATATATTGATATTCTTTTGCTCCAATATTGACATTTCAATGAATCTATGTGCATGTTGATGGACAATAAAAAAATCTTTCATTCAAGGGATGTTATTCTTTAACAACTAAAAAATTATGTAAAAACAAAAGGATAAATGTCAAATCTGAATAAGACGTGTATATGTCTATATGTGTGTGAAAGCACTTGCCCACAAATGTCACAGCATGATTTTAAAAGGACTAATCTTATTTACAAAGGTCCTTGCATGGGACACTGAACTAATAACCCAATCAACTCCTTCTCAGCCCATTGCAGACAAGGAGGACACTTATCGTCCTTCCAATATTAGCATGTTATGCATATATCAGAACATGTCCTTACAACTTCAGCTATACAACCAACCCAATTCACTTGGCCACTTGTAAAGATAACTTATATAGTATGTGCTACTAGTGAAAACCCTCTAGAGGTCCCTATATTTCCAATATCATCAAACATGTCCGTCTAGATATTGCACAGATGTTTCTAGTGATGGGAAATCTAGGCAAGTTAGATATGGTGCCCTCCTAGACCACAGCAAACGTCACACAGTATTGAATCATTGATTATTAGCTTTGTCTGGGCTCAAGAAACCTATAACCAGATTGCTAAGACTGACTCACAATATTCAATACAATCAAGTACCAACTGTTTTTCTATTTTTTTCTTTAAAAGGGTGAAGCCAAGATCTGATTCAAGAGCAAATGGACTTGTGGTTGCAGCATTCAGCCCAACTGTCAGAATGTGAAGTGTCACAAGTGGAACAGGAATTGTTTCATCTTTCTTAACAATTCTTAGCCTGCATGGTTTTGAAACATTATGTGTAAATCTCTAGATAGAGAGTTGTACTTACCATCAAATATCACACCACAGATGTAGCTAATCAACAATAAACAGCCATATATCTCCCAGGAGAGCATGAGATGTACAGAATGCACATATTAATGAAGTTTCCCATTCCAAATCCGTTATCTTTCCTATGTGTCATTATCTTAATGTTATTTATTATTTCTCAACAATTGTTGGATGTAAATCTTGATTTTCACAATTTAGTTGTCCCTTAGAAATCTCTTAGAATCCCAATCAGTACTACTAGGACACCCCCAACAGTTCAGTATTAGGTGCCATTGATGATGCATAAGGATCAAGATAAACAAAAAACGTGAGTAGTATTTTTGTGTGTATTTGACTACATGGCCATGGGATGTGAGGGCTGATGGAGTGTAATCTCATGTCTATCCGCTTGTATTGTAAGCTATGATGAGACCACAAGAGGTTGAGATAAAAGTTAGATTTTTATTTAAAAGGAATGAGAATTATGCAATTAAAACATTACCAAGAATTATCCATGAGAAATTGGGTTGGTTTGACTGGTCCATTGAAAACCTCCATGGATTGGGCCTTACTCCTCAACCTCCATGTGGTATTTTATACCACGATGACACTCCATCTCCAGATCCTATGATAATCCTCATCTTTTGTACATTGGAGTGTAAATCCAATGCATGCATGTAATCCATATTATATGTGTTGATTAGTGTGTTCTTCCCAATATCATATGTGGTTATAATTTTATAAAGTGTTTGATATCTCATTCGTGCACATTAATGGTGTTTGATATCTCATATATTGATTTGCATTCTATTTCTGATATATCTGCTGATTGGAAATCATTGATTACAGCTGAATATGTCAAAAACTCGTTTACTGATGATATTCTGGAAGACAAGGTGCAAGATGACAAGTTGAAAGTGGTAAATGAGTTGATTCCCTATAAGGGGACTGTGTGCATTACACCTGAATCCAAAATGAATGAGAGGATTTTGCAAGCATGTCATAACAAACCATTAGCTGGCCACCCAGGATTCTACAAGACATACAAGCGAGGGAGTGATTTTCTTGGAAAGGAATGAAAGGAGATGTGATGCAGTATGTTAGACAATGTAAGGAGTGCCAACAGAATAAGGCTGAGCATGTGTTCCCAACGGGATTCTTGCAGCCTTTACCTATCCCTATCCCTGATCAAAAGTGGGAAAGTATATCAATGTAGTTCAAAACAGGGAAAGATTGTATGTATGTTGTGGTTGATAGGCTCACGAAATATGCTGATTTCTATGCTCTAATATCTTAAATGAGAGCTCCTCAAGTGGCAGATCCATTTTTTAAAGAAAATTTTACAGACTTCATGATTTCCCTAGAGGCTAAATATTGTAAGTGCCCGGGACAGCAGATTTATTATTATGTTTTGTTAGAAATTATTTTGTTTGATGGGAACCGAATCAACACCTAGTACCAGCTATCATCCACTAATGGATAGGCAAATGGAAATAATAAACAGTCGAAGGCTATTTGATAAACTACATTGCAGGACAGCAGACCGCATGGGTTAAATGGTTGCATTTAGGGAAATATTGCTACAACACAACTGATCATATGTACATTGGTACAACTCCTTTCAAAGCCCTCTATGGTTATGTTGCTACCTACTTTTCGGATCTGATTTTTACAGATAGTAGAGTCCCTAGTGCAAAAGATATGGTCCAGCAAAGCAACAGAATCATGGAAGCACTCAAGGAAAACTTACAAGAAGCACAGAATCAACAAAAAATATAAGCTAATAGGCACCAAATTGAGAGATCTTTTGAAGTAGGGGATATGGTGTTTCTAAGGCTGCAGCCCTTCCGACAATCCTCAATCAAAGGAAAAGAGCAAAAAAATTGAAGTCATGGATTTATGGTCCCTACAGAGTCACAAGGAAGACTGGACAGGTGGCCTATGAGCTGGAATTACCACCTAATAGCAAAATTCACAATACCTTCCATGTTTCCTGCCCTAAGAAGGCCCTTGGACAGCAGATCAACCCTTCAATGGAATTACCACCATTGGATTACAAGGGTAAATTAATACTTGAACCTGAGACGGTACTAAATGTGAGAAAAGAGGTTACGAAACAAGGTGATTCTAGAATAGTTAATGAAATGGAAAGTATTGCCACCCCAAGATGCAACCTAGGTAGGGATAGAGATTTTTAAGCACCCCAATCTTGAAATTGCTTGAGGTCAAACAATTAGAGGATGGGAGTACTATCATGATCCCGATTTGAATGGGGTCAATTGGCCCCAAGTGATGTTCTATAACACCCATATGTTGTGTTTGTGTTTATTCTTTAAATGCTACTAATTTGGAAATTTATAATAAATGAAATAATTATTAAATTTCCTTTATTGAGTTCGGCCTACCTGACGGTTTCAGGCAGGTAGTTTAATAAAATAAATTTATTTTATTTTGGTTTTTTTTTAGTTAGCCAATTTGAGGTCAGCCTCCTTCCATAACCCATGAGGATGCTTATCTAAGGCGATCTGGGAGAGAAGGCATGCTTGGTAAAATTGTGAAGACCTTAGAGCACATTTGGTCTGCTGGGACGAAATACTAGACTCGATGAGGTAGGACAAAAACCCTACACAAACACATCATTCTACTCCGTGCTAAATCCGTCTATTAATTATGATTGCCAGAATCGGAGTTAAAGGCGAAGGAAAATATTGCTAATACAACCTGCAGTTTGGAGTCGGGAGTGTTGAATATTTTGTCGTTGATGTCAAAGGTTTGTGATCAAGGTCGTATGAATTTTGAAGGATTACTCAAAATAATAGAGTTGGAATGAAATGCTTATCAAGGTGTTGATTATTCATCAGAACTTCATCAGCTGCTTGGTTGTCTGTTTTAAGTACTTGGCTACTTGCTTAAGCTGGTTGCTTGCTTGCTTGAGCTACTTTGTTGTTTGGATGAGCTACTTAGTTGCCTGCTTGAGCTGCTTGGTTGTCTACTTGAACTACTTGGCTGTGTGCTTGAGCTGCTTGGTCATCTACTTGAGCTGCTTGCTTGTCTACTTCTTTGTGCCAAGTCAGATTGCCATGTCACCATTAAATTCGCAAAAAGTCGACTTCTTCACAATCTTAAATGTGGTGACTTCAATAGATCTTCAATTGTTGGCATCTCAAGCCTTTAAATTCCAATTAAATAATACATGGAGTGCTATGAGCAGTAAAGGCATTATATTCTGGGCAATTTTTGTTGTTTCGTTAGAAGAACATTATATAATGCATTGTGGGTGAAATTAAGGTTATCAACACCAAACATTTCCAGATATCGAGACCCCTTCCGCTAGGATTTTGGGACAGTTTATTGCAGTTTCTGAATTTAATGTTTGGCGTTTTGTTCAGGGAACAAAATTCTATAACTTACCTATTTTAAGTGTGGTGGCTCCTTTATTGCATTGGTTTTGAAATGTTTTTTTGGCATCGTTTTTGAATCCTGAAGACAAATAGATAGTTTCAGCCAAATCTCTTCGATGGACAATGTTTTTAAGAGACATGCATGAGGACGATGTTAGTCTTTTCGTTTTTGTGTGGT
This sequence comes from Thuja plicata, assembly GCA_018584345.1. NCBI lineage: Eukaryota > Viridiplantae > Streptophyta > Pinopsida > Cupressales > Cupressaceae > Thuja > Thuja plicata. The sequence continues at coordinate 758,889 of MU223224.1, read as the reverse complement.
ATATGTGAGTAAGGAGTGGATGCAGGGTATGCAGTGTAGTGCAATATTTACTGTTTCTTTGACTGGTCAGTAAAATAGATTGATGATAGGACAATGTGAAGATTAGAGACTACCTTCTGCTTCAGATTTGAAAAAAAAGGAATTAATGATATTGCTAAATGTTGGTAAGAGATGCGGCTAAGGCGTGTGAGCATGAGGATATACGATGCCTTGCTTCAGATTTTCAAAAACAGGTTTTTTATGCTAAGGCAGGTGTGTCTTAGAGGCTAAGCGACTAAGTATAGTGGTGAATGAGTTTATACCTGGGGTGTGATTTTCGAATTGAAAAAGAATCAAAGCAGCTGTGCATTACTCATATATATTGCTGAGTATGTTATTCTGAGATCAAGTGATTTCATTGAATCAAGCAGGATTTTTGATAAGTGTACATTGAGGGAGTCCAACATGTTATGGAGTTGGGTAAGCATAAGATGGGTGTGCATGTGATTTCTTGGGTTGGTGGAATCGAAGGAGCTGGGTGTATAAAAATTAGATGGGTGTGGTAACAGAATTCATGATATCAGGTTCAGTATATTTTTGAGTTGGTGCTCTAACTGCAGTTGGTGCTTCAGCTGATCGGAGTTGGTGCTTCGAGGAGAGTTGGTGCTCTCTGTGAGTCGGCGCTCACTTATGTAATCTGGGTTGGTGCTTCAAGGAGAGTTGGTGGTCTCTGTGAGTTGATGCTCACTTATGTAATCTGGGTTGGTGCCCATTTCGTCAATGAAAGCTATTGATGTGCCGTGGTTTTATATCCGAAAGGGTTTTCCACATGAAATTTGGTGTTCTCTGTTGATGTTTGCTCTCACTATTCTATTCTCTGTTTTTTGGTTTTGTGCATTCAAAAACTTAAAATTAAAAATACTGATTCACTCCCCCACCTCTCAGTATTTTCTATGTGCTCTTTAGGGAGTTCAATAGGAAATTTGGTGGCATTCCATTGACGCCCACAATCTATAACCACCCACCCAGTCAGGATACGATCGCACCAGTTACATTCATTCCTCTAATACGACAGAGGCACCAGATCGAGCCTAGAAAGATTAATGATTTACAATCAATCAATGCAAATCAGATTTCGCAAGTGGCAGTTCAAGGCGGGAATTCGCAAGTGGCTTGATTAAAAACAAACCGGATAATTCTATCTGCATCAGTTCAAACCTCTGACCTGTATTGTGATAGTGTAAAACATCTTTCAGAAGTATCCCACTATTTTATGGTTTTTCAATGATAAATCTGGAACTGCAATTTCTTTTTTCTGCCAATGCGCCTGGGTAATATTCAGTGGATTTGTGATAGATATTGGATTCTGAAATGGAAGCATTTACTAGGCATCTATATTAAACATGTTCTGAATCAATCTATTTCAGTATCCTTGATGTTTTTATACAAGGAATTCTGGTAACTTGTTAAGGAAGATTATTTCACTTTCCCAGTCCACAGCCCTGATGAAGAAGACAAGAACATTTTATTATTTTTTTCCCCCAAAACAGTCTACCATCGTTGGCGTAGAACAGGTTCTAGGAAGAATCACCTTCCTCCTATAGTCGTCGATACTTCTGATCATGGTCTCTTGATTCGGTCTTTGTCTATTAAATGCTCTGTTCTGGAGTCCTTCCATCACATGGTTACTTGTTCATGTGCTTAATATATTTGATTATTTGTATGGTGATCACTAGATCCTATTAGCTTTTCTTATTCTCTAACTGTGGCATAGAAATCATTAGATCCTGCTAGCTCTTCCACTAATAGGCTACTCAATCCTTTGCATGATTATCTTTGTTTCTATGTTCTCGTACACGTATGTGGGCTTCCCACTTTGGCATCAAAACTTAACATGTTATTCAAGTTAAAGTTGCAGTAATTGTTGCTAATGCTTGTCTATTGGACTTGGATATGATCTTATGTCTCATTGACCTATTTTTTGGTTATTTGCAAACATTCATATAATTTTTTTTACTTTTGTCTAACCACCTAACTAATTTTCTTAAGTAAACAAAATGTACTTTGAAGTTCCATTGAACTATTCCCCTCATATGTGGACATTACCGAACTTCTCAATTGAGCTGATGGAATAATTATAATAAGTGAACACGTAGAATTCATGCCATGACAAGCCATTGTCATTTTCATCAAATTTCCGAGGTGTTAAACATGGTCTAATATGAGTGATTACCATACATACCATAAAGCAAACAGTTGTTACCAACCATAAAAGTGAGGTCTCTCAAAATGATATTTGCAACAACTTAGAACCATTAGATCCTGCTAGCTCTTCCACTAATAGGCTTCCCAATCCTTTGCATGAATATATTTGTTTCTATGTTCTTGTACACGTATGTATGTGGGCTTCCCACTTGGGCATTAGTACTAACACGGTGTTCAAGTTAAAGTTGCAGTAATCGTTGCTAATGCTTGTCTATTGGACTAGGATCTGATCCTATGTCTTATTGACCTGTTTTTGGTTATTTGCAAACATTCATATAGGTTTTTTTCCTTTTCTTTTTTTTTCGTGCTTATTATCAGATGCTTTTCATGATCATTAAGTCTAACCACCCAGCTAATTTTCTAAAGTAAACAAAATGTACTCTGAAGTTCCATTGAACTAATTCACTCATTTGTGGACATTACTGAACTTCTCAATTGAGCTAACGGAATAATTATAATAATTGAACACGTAGAATATGTGCCATGACTAACCATTGTCATTTTCATCGAATTCCTGAGGTGTTAAACATGGTCTAATATGAGTGATTGTTATACCATAAAGCAAACAGTTGTTACTAACCATAAAAGTGAGGTCTCTCAAAATGAAATTTGTGACAACCTGGAACCATTACGCTCTCCTTATCCCCCACATGGTGATCAACATGGGCACCATTTTTTGACATGCATCTCTAGTAGATGCTTGTTTATATAAGTGGCAAATACAAAAGAAACAATCCTTGACAAGTGAATATGAAAAACATTTGACATGATTTTACTCACATTAGAATGCATATAATGCCTACTCCATCTCCATAATCGATGGCATGTAGGATTATTCCAATAGATAATACATGCAGGATTATTCTATAAAGGAAAATCCTCCAAGAATGAACTTATATTAACATCCACAAGTGAACAACCAGGTCAATAATAATAGAAATTACAACCAGCTGCCATGGAACTGGATTAGAGTAGGAAAAGACCCTAAAAGCAGAAAACTTGACTAGGACTAACGCTAAAAAATTGATGGGGCTAAAAACACAGCAGAATAAACCCTATGTGTGTATAACCTAACTGATATATACAAATATATTTATAACTAGTGGTGTAAGGGTACAACCCATGAAGGTAGCTAAGGAGATATTGGATAATGAAAGCTAAAAAGGAAAAATGCCACTCTCGTACACAACTCTCTGTATACAACAGTTGCAAACTTCTCACAATCAATTTACTTGGAATATTGCTGTTCACATTGCTTGGTGCAGTATAATTATCATTCCAAAAGAGTTCACATATGACCACATAATGACATAGACTGTCATTAGACTTCATGAATTTGTGATTACCCATATAGTGATTGCATACTTTGCAATTACATGATCTTCATATATGTATCACAATGCACCAAATTCAAAAGAACAAGTAACTGATAGTCCAAGTATGAAATTGTGACCAAATTGCAACACTCCATCCTCAAGACTAAAAATTTGGAGCAACAACACAAACGCAAGACCTAGCTCTCTAGGCATAAGACAAACCCTGCTAAGGTAATCACTTTGTTTGAAGTACAAGTTCTTGATTTGAGTAGACAGTGTTGCAAGACAGTAATATACTATAAGATAGATTGCCCTCAAAATCCATTGTTCACTTTCAGTACTTTGGGGTAATCAATATAATTTATTTTTACATTTTCACATTATTTGCACATATTCCCATTTTCAATCCACTGTTGCATCCAGATAAATGTTTTGAGATTTCATTATCCTTTCTCCTAAAAACCAATGATCTTGTCTACTACATCAATTCATCATTATAAGCCCAAAGATGTTTCACTCTTTATTTTTATCTTACAAAATCAAACTTAAGAATAAATAAGCCCTAGTTCCAAGGAGTTTGTGCTCACCAATATCTTCTGGATTTAGGAAACCCTATGTAAATATTCAATTTTCCTAACAACATGGCTGTTCTCAAAACTAATTAAGCTTCCTAAGCATGTTTATTTTTCACATGAATGATCCAAATGCAAACTTAGTAACATTCACACCAGAAATGTATGGTGTAACCTAAATATCCCACAGCATCAAAAGCATAGCTAAAAAACCTTTAGCTATTTATTGGAGATTCCAAGAAATGCCAGAAAAAACCTGCGGCTGCTGCAGATAGATTCTAGCAGGAAAAAGCTTGAATAGAGCTCTGGATGATTTTGAACTTTCTCCCTTAATATCTTCTATCCGAGACATAAAGTTATCCTGACAATTGACATGGCAGAAAAATATTTCTTAGCAATATATAAGCTGTAGAAGACTACATTAAAGTTCCAAGTTGCAAGAGTTATTCAAAACATGAATCAAAGAAACAACGAAGACGTTATACCAAGAATGGCAAGTCTAGAAGAGGTGCAAGACTATTGCCAGATTTTGAAGATGAATAACTACCAAAACTTCCCTGCAAATTTGCCATGTGATATGATCAGAAATGAATGTCAACAAGTTTTGGGTAAAGAAAAGAATTCTCTATTAAATGTAACACTAACAAAATTTTGTTAGAAAGGTGAATTTCTATGAGTTCATGACACAAAAAATTTAAAAAACAATGCGAAGTAGTTGTACACAAAGTCAAGTACAATCATTCGGGTAGATACTCATGGCATTGGATACTAAAGCAGCTATAAGTGCCTAGTCAAACAAAGTAATGTTACAAGAAACTGCAATAAGCTAAAAATTGAAAATTGAAAAGGCAATTAGCTGCTTAACTCCCATGAGAAAACAAACACTAACCCTGGGGGGTGAAAACAATGACCAGTTTACAGCCTGCAAATTGGATGGCTCATTGTGATGCAGAGCACATCAACAAAATGAACCTGAATCACAAAAACAACAAGATTTCAAAAATTCAAAGGTATTCAAGGATACTGGAATGCACAGCCACAGGCACCACAGATACCTGCAATTCTAGGATATGGAGACTTGTAAGGACTAAGCTATTAACGCAGTTTCAAGAAAACACAGGAAACAATACCTGAGCCAAATCAATTTACAGACTCTAGTGAACGTTTAAACATATATGACTTGAATAGAATCATTTGACATGCTTCTCTATCAATCTCTGAGGATCCTATTAGGATTTCAAGGTAATATAAAAAAAAATCTTGGCAGTTCCATAGTCTTAGTTGTTGTGAAAGAGCCTTCAATGATATTCTGCATAATATAATGAGTTATGCAGGATTCCTTCAAAATTTGTATCTATCATATGCTTTGGTGGGGATATAAATCCTATAAGAAATAATTACTGTTGTAATATATAAATATAATGTATTTGAATGCCAGTTGAACAAATAAGCTCACTACTCTTAATAATAACAGAAAGTTGCATTAGGCATAAACCATTAGATTATTAAAATAGTAGGATTCTGAATTAATTATGAATTTAGTTAACTGGTATTACTGTGTAAATCATATAAGCTATTTTATTGCTGACTATTTATTTTAAGAAAACAAAGAATATAACAAAATAGGAAAATGCTGAATTACCTTATCCTTTTGGAAGTCCATTGTATGTGATCCAATAATAACGACCCTTGACTCCGTTTTGTCAAGTTGTTCCAACTTCTTGTAGTGTTCTAGGTTGCCCATCATTGATCTTTCAACATCCTTTATAAAAAGGAGCAAAGGCTCTTTTGATGCTTCATTTCCTAAAAGCTTTCATCCAAAATTGTCGACACAACATAAACAATGGCTCTGAGAAGTAAGTCTACTACCTTATCCAAACAACAACCACACATTGATAGAGAAAATATTGAAGAACTTACATCAATAAGGGCATCGAACATAATCTTATTCTCATCCTCGCCAACAGAGTGCTCCAACCGAAGCTCCAACACTGCATGAGAGATCCGTGGGCAGCTGTCAAGCAAACAACAAAATATCCCTGAGCGCCCTACAACCACACCATCCCATAGCCTACAGACCCCTACAGACCCCCACATATGAAACCCATTCATATATGGCTAGAGTTTAAATGGAAAGGCTGGGACAGATGAGCAAGGTAAACACATAATATTCTAATAAGATTTTGATCTTTAACTGAAATAAAGGCATACAGTTCTCTAGTATTGAAACTTGCTACTGCAGTAACTCACTAGCAGTAACAAAGGTCAAATTACAATCCATGCCCACCAATGTGATATTAAGTCCATCCTGAAAGCTATTTAAGGATTTTCACCCACAAATGAACAGATCAAACCAAGATGCTATTCTATGGAACTGGTTAAGAGCTTTAATAAGATGACTACTATATGGTGAGCAAATGACTCGTGTTTGAAAATTTTTCATCGGGATCATTTGGCAATATAATTTCAGTCTATAGATAAGATCATATAAAGGCAAATAGCTTTTGACCTCACATGTACATTCAAACGAGTACTTTTCATACAATCCTTCTGGAAATTAGTAATCAAAATGTTCACTTACAATTGTAACATACATCTTCCTGACAATAGATAATCTAAGCTTACAAAATTTTTAATTGGGAATTTTTTGACCTTTCTCAACAAGGAAGCAGACTATCATTTATTGTTTTGTAATTTGTGCTCTTAATTACGAATGTGAAAACAAACATGATCTACATAAAACTAGAAGTCCATTCCATATACACAATAATGCTAACTACTGGATGGGTTTCTTAATATAAAAGTTAAAACCATCCACTGCTCTTGTCCATGTGATTTTCCCTTCAGCTCTTCTACACCCAGGACACTCTCCATGACACACCAGACTCTGCATTGAAATTGTATTATGATTTATAGCTCTACAGGCTATTCATGTATCATATTTGAGAAATGTGGATTTTTATCTTGCTCCATATCCAACACCTCTACTCCTCTGGAATATCAGTTTGTTTCTCAGATGTATCTCATGGCAACTGTACTCTTGTATTGCTATTATCTTCTGGGATATTGAGTTGCTATTGCCATATATTTTATCAATTTTATTGGATCTTGAGATTTTACATTTTATTGGCAACCCACAAGTACCAACTACCCCAGCCCCTTCTTTTTCATTTGCTCTAATGCCATTTATAGTGAGATAGAGAAGGGTCCAGGGACCATCTTTTTAACCGTCATCATTGGCTACCGCTATACATTGGCTGCACGTGCCCAATTATCTAGTTCCTTTAATAGATAATTGATTATAAATATGATGTCTGCTGGACCTTACTCAAGAAAGACAACAATAATATAAATAAAACAATTAACGACATGGCCAATCCCAACAAAACAAAAATTAAATGTGAAAGTATATTTCAGTATCAAAAAAGAGTGATATATTAAGTAACTAAGTTCATCAAAAAAAGGTAGGGTCCAATTTCTCAACCTGTTGATGATATGTATCAATAATTAGGATTAAAGCTTTGTGTGACAGTAAGAGAATCTTTGTTTTGCAAGAGGATCAACTTCCAGTTACCTGCAGAACAGTATTTATCCACTCAAATAACTCCTTGATGAGTTTCCTCCAAAGCACCTCTACATAATCTGGATTTTTCTGCATATGCCAGTTATTTTGAAGGTGACTTGCATAACTAGCATATCATCCTTTACAGTCTTTCAATGCGAGGAGGCTAAAATTAATATCTTTTGAGCATATTCTTTTTAATCCATTCCAAATGTCTTTATATCATGCACTTGTGACATTGTTTGGTCTTGCTCATATGGCTATAACTCTGGAGACCTCACTAACAATGGGAGCCAACACTCCAGTTATCTGATTGTGAAAATTTCTCATAGAATTGGCACGTCTTCAATCTGTCAACCCTTTGGTCAATTCTCTATCAGAATGATTTGTCAACTCCATGGCAATAGTAATATATTCATGGAATTTTCTCAGATTATGTTATAGCTTATCAAAAACAATGGAGACTGTATCTTTGTCAAATTTGAGATTTCTGGGAGCCTTGGTATTTTAGTTTGTTTAGAAAAAAAATCCATATCACAACAATTTTATTTTTCTCCTTTCCAATTGCTCTCGGTCAGTTTTTGTATTTTCTTAACTTAGTATGTCCATTCATGGTTTATGGTTCTTTGCTGTTAACTGTTTCCTTCTCTGAGGCTTTCCCGGTTGTCACATATTATTCATTTCATTTTTGCTGATTTCTTGATCCTCTGTTTCATATCTTTCAAAATTTATTCCCAAGAATCAGGCAGCGTTTTAGTATTCTTTTTTCAGTTTCTTGTACTTCCTACAAGGACAGGAACCAGTATTTCCCTTTCTAGAACCACAGTCATCATCACAAACAAACCAGCTACTGTCGTTGGTAATCAGGTCAGGTCTATTTTAGAGTTTCCTTATTTTTTTGTTGTGAAGAGAGCATTGGATTTGGAAGGTTATGGCACTTGAAGAGGTGGATGTTTTAGGAAACTTATGACATTGACAGTTTGTCTAATATATTAAGGTGTTAATCCCCCATTATTTCAAGGTGACTGAGCAACTCAAACAAGGTAACAGGAAGATGTCTCTACTACAGTACTTTTTTCTCAATTCCTCATCTCTGATTGGGTTTTGTTTCAATAGTTGGGCCTTGAGATACAACAGTAGCTCATTCTGATTAAAAATTATGACATCACAATTATGATAATTGTCATCTATAGATTTTCATTGTCAATTTGGACAAGGAGGCAAGCTAATTGCCCCTTGCCTCCATTTCTTACTACGCATTCTTCTCACAATTGGTGCAAGAATCTTTGTATCCATCTGTGCCCCATATACTTTGCAGAAACCTTGCTGCCAAGTGCCTCTAGCTTATGAAAACTATAATAATCAACTTCAACCTCCTCATTGGATAGATCATAGCATTTTAATACAAACTAAAGGTAAAATGCATGTGGTTCCCATTCAATACAGGGTACACAATGGTCAGTCAATTCATCAGTTTCTCATGAAAATCTTTAAGGATGAGCAAAGTTTGCCTGAATAACCATTGATTTATACAAACTGGCTGCGAGTCCTAATAGCCAGCTTATATGGATCTAGAAGTTAGTAGCTCAATATAACCATGATCTTCTGATGATAATAATTAAAAATGTCCTCAAATTAATTGTTGGTAGAAGTTGGTGGGAAGTTGCTGGATAGCACAGACAGAAAATTTGGTCATCAAATTCCATCAAAAGGAATTACTTATGACATATTTTTTAGAAGTTCAACTATACATCTTATTATTCGTGTTTTAGATATTATAAAGATGTTATACTTTAACTCATCTGATTGTCAAAACGGAACCAAAAAACTATCAAAAAGTTGGGTGAGAGGAAATACGATCTCAAATAAGAAGCATGTGTGTTTGATTGCTTCTCAAATTGTACTTATTCTCAGTTAAATGCTAAAACTACAAGATATGGAAAAGAATGAATTATACACATGTTCATTGATGACCAAAATAATCGAGAAAATGTACAAGATAAAGAAAGGAATTACATTGATGTTCACAGATGACCTAAGTCATCAATGGTACTTGACATACAATCTGTATAAATAACATGAGGAAGCATGGAAAAAGCACCGCATTAGAAAAAGTGGGCGCATTCTCAGAGGCAAAACAAACACTCTAACAATACATTGCATAACTATCATTTCAAAAATATTTACCCTAAAGCAACACAATTCATGACCAATCAATAGGAGAAGACAAACCATTGCAGAAATAGCCATATCCATCCTCGCAAAGATCTACCATGTTGTTTCCACCATAAACTGGCTTATCAAACCTAACTCCAACTTTGTTGGGATTTTCTTCCAACAAGAGTATTACTCGACCTTTTGATCCAATAGAGGGTCCTTTACATCTACATTGAAAAATATCATTATGGTTAATTAGCAATATATAGAACATTGATAATCACCATATGCAATCCTATTCTCATCACTGCAAGCATATACACAAATTCATATAGGCAACTATAAGGATATTCTGATTAAAATTCTATCAAAACTATGATAAAGTAAAACTTGATCATCATCCTACATAGACTACATACCCAGTAGAACCACGGTGGGAAGGAACAGGTAAACCGGGAGTAGTTGGTCCATTACTCGGTCCCACATACCTGACTCTATCACCTGTAAAAATCAATAGTCTTGTAAACAATTGTATTTTCAATAATAATCAGTACATCTAACCTTGCTAAACCACTATAATGATAGCATCATCTTAGTACATTTGTTTTTAAAGAAACTAACTCCCAAGTATGAAAGGTCCAATGTCCACCATCATCACCTTCCAAAGTGTCAGAATTCCAACGTTCCCAACATTCACAAAAATCAATCTTCTCAAATCTCAATATGATTCATGAATAACCTAAGAAAAAAATGGGTATCTTTCAAAATCTGCAGATAAATCAACAAGCTCGTACTCAAGCACAAATTGCAGAATGTTAATGAGATGCATTTCCATAAATGGAAAAATTACTTCAAACCATTTGACCTTAAAGATCAAAAAATCCCTAAATTCAATACTGGTACTTAAATGAGAATATTGAACTAATACAAAAAAATCAGAATTGGAAAGGTTAAAGTAAAAAGACATAAGTATAACCAATTCAAGATTAAGGAAATTCAAAATATGACAATATGTAAGGAAAATGAAGACACCATTCTAAATCTATGGCGAACTGGAAGTAAACCAGCAAGTTCAGGTAAATAACTATAAAGAATATAAATGGATTTAAAGCTACAGTAACTTGCAATAAACGAGAATTAAATAATAAAAAATTGTACACCCCGAATTGTATCAGAGATAATATCAATCATGTTTGACACAAGACAAGCAAAATATACCAGGCAAAATACAAACATTGTATGAACATTTATAGAATAAATCATTGGAAAATCAAACACAAATTGTTTCTGCATTTGAAAACTACAAATTAGAAAATAAATATGAATTTACCCTATTTAGTATCATAGAGAAAGGCAAGGTTAATAAATTTACTAAAGCAATTAAAGTCAAATCATTATAATAAGATTATAACAGAAAAATGTAACTTCCTCCTGTAATGTTAATTGACTTTGAATATTTGTATAACAAAAATTTAAATGAACATGCAGCAACATGAACACAGGAAAATATGAGTAAAATTTCTCAGTACACCAAAGTAAATGATATTTCACAAAATAGTATGTCATACTTAACACAAATGGGATTAAAAATCAAGACTACAAAATCAGTTGAACTGCTCATGGTGCAGATTAAACTACTAATGGAACAATAAATAATTTACTTAAGTCTTTGGGAGACTACAAATGTATAAATAATTCTTGCATCAAAAGATTATCATCTGAAGACTTGTATAGCTTTTCAGATGATAGAGTATCAGCTTCAAAAATATGAATCTTTGAACACAAACAAGAAAAGAAGACAGAAAAGTATTCAAAAATAATGAAATAAAGGCACCTGGTTTTAATGGGTGCCATCAAAAAAATCAAACAGCAAATCAGCTAAGAATAACATATTCACAATTTTTATTGTTGAGATATAATTAAAAGGTCCCAATAAATGCCCATTCAACGAAGAACTCAATTAACAAAAAATCCAATGGCATTGAAAAACAAGCGAACATATAAACTAACAATTCACCGGGGGGAAAAATTAGTTATTTAAACCAAATATTGAGTTACCAGTTCATACCCTTCCTGAAAAGGCGCTTTGGTGGATCCACGGTTGTCCCACTTATAACAGATTGAGAGGGTACTTTCACCAGCATAGATTTATCTTCAGGGTCAGTATCTGGTTGCTTTGCCACTGACCACTCTGAGACAGTCCTGAGTCCCATATCAGGCTTCTTCTTTCGACAGTTGTTTGAAGAAGGTGTGGAGTCTTTCGATTTCAAATTTGAAACCAATATGTTACTTTTATCCTGCAATGTTGTACAAGATAAAGTGCCAATAATTGTTAGAATGTTGAATGACTACAAACCAACCCCAAACTATATATGTCCAGAAATATTTTATCAAGCCACATTACCGAATTATAAAATACAACCAAGCATCATATTCCTTTAGTTTTTTAAATAGTGAATATTTTGGTTTCTTTAATATTGTTAAAGAAAAATCTGACACTTATCATCAGAAGAAATATTTAGTTATCACTGAATTATATGTGAATAAAAAAGTTGAAATGGTTGAGATACTCCTCAGAAAAACTACGCAAGTTTAATTTACATCAATATTTCAGATCACCCATCCACCATTAACACAACGAAGAGCTGAGATGATCGCAAACATACTTCAAAAGAAACCTTATCATGAGGAGGGGGTCTAGGAAACATTAAGAAACCAGAGAAAGAAACATAAATGACAACATTTAATAACAATGTTAAAGAATAATGATGATATCATTAAAAATGATATGATAATTTGATGCTGTCAATTAAAAGATGGAAAAATACTAAATAAAAAAAGTGATATTGACAATAAAAAACAATCCTGCTGTTACTGGTATAATCAAGAATAAGTCAATTCATAACAAGGTATAGATGATTTCTTCAAAGACAGATAAGTTAAATTTTGATGCCGCTCTCAAAGGAAATCCAGGCCCCACAGGTGCAGGAATTGTTTCTAGAAGTATAGATGGTTGTTTTCTTATACAGAAGTCATTCTGTTTTGGGCTTAATTTGAATAATGAAGAAGAAGATTTAGCAGTTCTACATGGGATTAAGGTGATTATTACTTCAGTTTTTGCACACCTTGAGGTTGAAGGAGATTCCTTATTGAGTATCAATAATTTGAAAAGGGATTATTTGCAAGACTGGAAGTCAAAAAGAATTCTTGATGAATCTATCATCTTAAAGCTAATTTCAATTTCATTGAATTTAATCCAAGTGGCTAATGCTGTAATAGATTTCATATTCTTCTCATCCACAATCAGAGTTGTTCCAAGAATAGGGTTATAGTCCCATTGTTAGTTAAGGATGCCACTGCCTGAAATGATTTTATCAACCCTATCTTTAGATCTCCCTTCTATTGATTAGAAAATAATCATATTTCATATCATAAAGGATAGCAGAAGCCTACAACCGGAGATGATTTTATTAATCCCGACTTTAGATCTCCTTACATTGAGTTGAAAGTAATCAGATTTCATGTTGGAAAGGATCATGGCAGCTCCCTACTTGTGTGGACTTTAATTCCCGCTCATTTGCTTTATGGCTTGCAGATAGAGTGGCTAATGCTGTAGTGGATTTGATATTCTTCCCACTCTTTTCTGTAAAATGCCATGAAAACATTTAAACTCTTTTCACCATAGTCCAATGCTCGATTGAACAGACCAAAACCTGCCTAGAACTCTCATTGCTTCAATATGTCTAGTCTGGCACCATTGCATACATTGGCCTGCCAAGTACACTTGCATAGGGGACATGACTCATATCCTCTATCTCACCTGGTGTCAAAGGGAATTGATCAACAAAAAACCTTCCACTCATAGAAATAAGAACACCCAATGATTTGCAATCATGGATTTTAGATGACTACAAAACAACGTTAACATGCTTCCTCTGACGTGCCCAAAACAATTTGTTAGATTTATCCCTCGTGACTGATAGAAATAAGAACTCCTAATGATTTGCAATCATGCATTTTAGATGACTATAAAACAAAGTTAACATACTTCCTCTAACTTGCCCAAAACAATTTCAGAAATAAGAACACCCAATGATTTGCAATCATGGATTTTAGATGACTATAAAACAATGTTAACATACTTCCTCTGACTTGCCCAAAACAATTTGCTAGATTTATCCCTCGTGACTCAGAGAAATAAGAACGCCTAATGATTTGCAATCATGCATTTTAGATAACTATAAGTCTATAAAACAAAGTTAACATACTTCCTCTAACTTGCCCAAAACAATTTGTTAGATTTATCCCTCATGGTCTCCATCATTAAAATTAGATTAATTGCACTGAATAGAAAGCTTAATTTTAAGAGCCCTAATCATAACTTACTATTACTACCATAACATGTCATCAATTTTAGGGTCAGATAACAATAAACCGATTACCATCATGTTTGAAGTATAAACAATTATCTAACTCTAACAAAACCCAGCTTCAAAACATATCAATCAAACTTTTGGTTCCACACCTACAAGGAGTATTTTAGACCATAAAGAGATTTCTTTAATTTAAAAACCAAATCTTCCTTATCCTTCACCATGAAGCATTCTTATTATGCCAAGTAGATCTTCTCCTCCAAATCCCCGTGTAGAGACGGTCTTCACATTCATAGATCCACCTCAAGGTTGAACACAACAACAATAGATAAGAAGAATATAATAGATGCCAAATTCAAAAAAAGAGAGAAGATCTCACCAAAATTGTTTCACTCGACTTAATTTAAAATATAAACTAACAACCCTCATTGTATTCTACGACATAAATGTACCTATATTTTGTAACTCTCATAAAGACCAAAATTTATTTTTAAGAATATTGATTTCTATTGAGATCATTGGTCAACAATCCAAAAGAAATTTTGCCTTCATGAGCATTAAAAAATAATTAGATATATTTTAAACTCGTGGAATATAATGAAGGCTGTTGATTATATTTTTAATCAATGGAAGCAACTAAATATTTGTAATATGGGTCTAAAGTAAATAATAATTATGATATATTATTGGCAAATTAATTTATATTTCAACAATAACTTACAAAATTTGGGTGAATCTAATCTAATCATTTATCAAATATTGTGGCGAAAATTTGAGATTTTTTTATAAAATAAATTATTTAACAATTTAAATAAGACCAAGATAAAAAAAGATATAAAATTGTGGTGATTTAGGTTGCCTTGAATCTTGAAATATTAGCCAAGTTTAACTTACTATTAGCCAATTCGCGAATACTAGCCACTAAAAAGGTCCTCTTTAGAGATGGTGGAAACGCAAATTTCACTTGTCCACTCCCACAATGATCTATCCATGAAGCAAAACACTAGTCATGAATAAAAAATGGCACAAACGGGCTTTTTTGGTAGAAGACAGCTGCAGTACCCAGGTAAAAAACACAAAAGAAGCCACACAAATATCAACAAGTCGCAACGTTCAATTGTGACGAAAACCCTAGAAGATACCAGACACGTGGGCTGAGAAAAAAAGAGTATGTCATCTTGTTTTGTTTTTTCCTTTTTTCGCGAGCAAAAACCCTTGCGTGGGTCAACAAACAGACACCAGAAGCAGAAGGAAAACGCAGAAATCGCAGAGGGAGACTTCGCGGGCTAGACAATGGATGTGCAGATTGCAAAAAGAAAAAAAATACTCCCGACTTCGGCTCTCAAAAAAACGGACACAAGAATCCCTTAGCGTGCGACCTTTAACCCACAAAACG
Source organism: Thuja plicata (assembly GCA_018584345.1). Lineage (NCBI taxonomy): Eukaryota > Viridiplantae > Streptophyta > Pinopsida > Cupressales > Cupressaceae > Thuja > Thuja plicata. The sequence goes on along the minus strand of MU223224.1, from coordinate 743,269 downwards.
GTGAACAAGATCCCAAAAGGAAGACTCAAAAATTGCAAATGTTTTTTTCATTAAAAACAATTTTAAAAAATTGCAAAAAAATTCCACGAAGGAGGCTCAATTTTTTAATAAAAAATTCGCCAAAATTTATAAAACCCAATCGACCCGCTCTGATACCATGTAATAGTAATTGTATATTCAATAATGAAAACATAGTTTACAATATATAGGCAATTACATTACAATGTTTATAAAAGAATCAAACGTAAACAGAAGACAGAATTAGAAACTACATAAACTAACTAAGATGACCATTAAAGAAACACTGCATTATTTTAAGAAACTTTCTCTTGTTTTATTTATATTCTTTCGCAAGGACTTGGGAGTCCTATAGGCAGATGTGTTGTGTGTAGTGTTGGATGGGTGCCACCCAAGAGCATATTTGCTAGATTTTGTTCTCTTTTATTCCCTCCATCCTTTTGTTTTTTTTATTGTGTAGAGTTAGGTGACAATAAGGTGTAGGTGTAGGTGCAGGTGTAAGTGTACGTGAGGAATTTCCATGATATCTTTGTGTTATATTTTCATGACTAGTAATATCATTTGACCTACATGACACACTTTTCCATTGGACAATTTTTATGAACTTGAAACTGTGTTTTCTATGCGTGGATTTTGTTACCCAGACTAGACAAATAACATGTTGGGATATTTAGTATTGTATATCATGAGCTACATTAAGTTATAGCAGAAGGTTATATATTAACTTGCCCATAATTGTGGACGATATGGTTGTGTGAGTGATATCATGACAGTTACATGAGCACAAAGTTGGTAGAATAGTACACACCTTGTTATAAGATAGGACCATTTCTCAACTAGGCTTAAACCTATCTTCTATCATTAAACATGATTCTTTCACTAGTCTTGCTTTGCTACAATGTTGGATATATGGTTATTCTGGCACAAGATATTAAACCTCTGAGAACACCTCTATATATTTTAGCCTGTTGAGATGTCTTGAGTCTTGTAATTTAGATATTATTAAAGGTTAGAGACATCTTCTAGTACATTTAATATGAGCAAGCCACCAGAAGACAGTCTTGTACTGCAGTCCCATCCTTGTCAGCAGTCAGCACACCCTCAACACGGAAGTATTCTACAGGAAAGATGTTTAAGACTTGATTCATGTTTCACATCTAAAAGGAACGTCATTTTCATTTTTAGCTTAGAATGTCCTAGGCGAATACACATGAAAAACAATTATTGAATAAAATCCTTATTTCACTGCTACTGCTATGCAATTTACAATCAATGTCCCCACTAATGCCCTGCAAACTTAAGCTTTGGACAATGACATCCATGTCAAAGAGATTTTACAAAAAATCAAGATCATTGCACTAGTCTACATGGTTATCCCCACTGCAAACAATGTGAAGCATGTGCCTTCCATAATTTTGAATTTTAAACATATCAAATGTTTAGATTTCATATTGTGAACTGAAACTGTGATTAGAATGGGGTAAACCAGCGACCTAAAAACTTATTTTAAATTGCATTTGAATGTTAGCCAAGAAAATTAGTTGAAAGGCCCAACTGTTCCCTTGAAGACCAGCTCACAAGACAGAATGCATCTTAGTCAGTTGAAAAAAAACTAGCAGTCTCGCTACAGTAATAAATTAAACAAGAAAACACAGAAGGGGCCAATGAATCGTCTCATCTAAAAATATGACTACATGTCGGCCAAACCATACAACAAAAAAAAAATACTCGAAAGAAGACAAAAAAATGTCTGTACCCACAGCAAAAGCAAGGACATATGTGCATGCGAGCTAAACCTTGGACTGTAATATTTTATCTAGAGTTTGAAAACAAGAAAAATTACAAAATGAATTTACCAGAGCAACCTACTTTTAGCATACAGTAATTAATAAAATATTTACCTTGGAATTAATGTCTCCATTTGTTTTACTTGATACTAAAGGCGCTTCTGTAATTTGATTTGCTGTTTTCTGCAGATTGCTGGGCTGCAATTCTCTTGCCTGAATTAGCAACCAAATTGAAGAGTCCAGTGAGTTTTTCTGTCATAATAATGCTAAGAACAGAAGAAATAATACATAACAATATTTGCACACTTCTAACATTGAGATGAGATTGAAAACATGTTGACACATAATGCACAATCACGTATTGAAGTCCTATCTAAAGTGATTCCCGAAATCAATAGTCTAACATAATTAAACACATCAGAAAAAATGGCATGCAGAATACCTCCAGTAGAATATCTGCGCAATCAAGCACTAGAAGGTTGACCTGCAAACTACGTGCCAAACCTTTCACCAAAGTCTCCTGATAGATTTCAGAACCTGTAAACAAGTGCCAGTCTTTTTCATATGTTTACACGCAAATATCAATCACAAACAATGAAGAATGTGGTTGCTAAAACCTTCAAAAACATTATCATCTAAAGAGCAAGATAGTTTGGGGCCAAGACAAACATTGGTTTCTAAAAAATGGACAGGGCTGTTAATTGGTAAGCATAACACACAAAAATTACAAGGCCATAAATAAATCGAACACAATGCAACATGCAATTCCGAGATATGCAGTTTGAGTCTAGCCTTCTTCATTAAGTAAACCATACAAACAAACAAAACATGGAAAAAGTAACTAGCCAAGCACACGTAGCCTGTTCTTGTAATTGGTGCATGCAACGAAATTCCTCTTTACACCATAAATCAAGTTATATGGATTAAAATAGTTCTCAGATTCTATGGAACAAAGTACAAACAATTTGGGACGACAGGAAAAACATTATCAAGTTGACAAAAGTCTGGAGTTCCATCTGCCATCACCCAATCAGATTGTCCTGACCTATAGTATGCCTGCATACTGACCTTGCTTATTTTGCATTAAATTGGCACTGGAGATGGATGAAGATTTTTAATCACCCGTCCTCATTCAAAATGATCACATTTCCAAAAGCATCTTTGAATGCATCTTTTAGCTCAAATCATTCATATGAAGACTCTTCTTGGCCTATTATACACCATATTAGATTACCCGCTGGGAAACCAAAAAAAATGATCTGTTCACCTGATCCCACCTTTCTTAAATGATAGTTTTTTCTTCTGCATATAGAAACACTGAAGTGTGCTCCTAAAAATGCAAGCATTTACACACTCCAACAAATTTTAACATAATTCTCTTAAGACAAACTTCTACACCTGATGAACTCCACTATTGGACCTAAAAATGGTTTTATGCACATGCAACCTTCCTGACAATCATCCTTCAACATAAAAATCTGCAATCATCACTGCCACCAAACATTGATCCTTAATGCCTTGTACACCTCAAGCATCCTTTCCACTAAAAGTACTTCCTTGTAAATAAAGTGTAAATAGCTAAGGAATTATGGTGATGCAGATACGCATCAGTGTGACTACAGTACTTTTTCCTACCCTGTTACAATGTAACTGAGTGTATTGTGCTATTTACTGCATATACACAAAATGGCATCCAAGGAATAAGTCTGGAGACTTTAAATTAGTAACCATGTTTTGCAAGCTTCTGCACTATTTGTAACTAACCATTATACATTTTTAAGCCCATCCTCCATATCATTAACAAAAAATTGCATTGAAAGTCCAACAATTCTCTAGGAAGGTAAATGACCAGAGCATCCATCCACGACAATAATTGCTGAACAATATCCATCCACACGTCCCTAACAAGTTAAAACAGACTACCCTAACCTCATCCGGGCCTACATTGCTCCAGTTGCATATTAAGCCTTGATGCTTAATTTTCCAACAGGGTTGTCCTCATCTTGGTTTCACATGGAGGTAGGAAGTCCATGTTACAATTTGTTTCCTACCCTAATAACCAAACAATCTTCGCAGCGTAATTTAGTGTATTGTGCTATTTAATGCACATACACAAGGCATCCAACGAATATGCCTGCATACTCTAAATTAGTAGCCACGCTTTGCAAGCTTATTCAGTTTGTAACTAACCACAATGCATTTGGAAGCCTATCCCCAAGATCATCAACAAAAAATTACATTGAAAACTCACCAATTTCTGTAGGAAGAAATAAATGACCAGAAAATCCATCCATGACAATATCTGATTAGCAATATCCATCAACCGTCCATAAAAAGTTGCAAGAGACTGCCCTGACCGTCCTCTTCACTTGTCTTTTACCATCCCATTCTAGGTGTCCACATTTGGGATAAAAATCAGTTAAATATTTAAGTGCACAAAGTCATCTTTACCATTACAAACAATGGTGAGAAGAGAATATTACAAATTATTTTCCCAATACACCCTGCGTGCCTAGGGACACATTCCAAGGATGTTGGAACCATGCAATATGACATAGGATTTACAAGGTAGATGGCATCTTAATCCTAATAAGTGTTGAAAAGCTCGGTGAGTACGGCACTTTAAAACCCTCAGCGAGTCACTCGCCATATTACATGGCCCTAATTTATTTGCAAAAACAAAATGTGATGATTTTTTCCTAAAAACTCACAGAATTGCACAATTTAAACCCTAAATACATAAATACAAAATATGATCTTCTTTTTAGGTTTTCATATCGGTATTAAGGTGTCTCAAGTACTCTCAACCTTTGCAAGTCCTAACATTCGTTAAGGGTTTATTTATTAGATATTTAATTTTATTTTATGAGCCTACTAGACAATTTTGTTTGCACATGCTATTTTGTCATCTTGTGGGAGTTGGCATGTTGACTTCTCCTTGTACTCAAAAGGTGACATGGAGTTTTTGTCCTCACGTGAGGAAGTAGGCATCCCACTTAGAGGATCTTAAAATATTGATAAGCAGGTGGTATGTGTAATGTAATGATATATTTATGACAGAATCTATGACAGCTATTATGACACACCTACTTATGACAATTTATGTCGGATTCTATGATAGAATGGACAAGCATCAAGAGACACCTTTGCATGGAGAAGGTGGGTGCCCAAGTTGGGTTATGACAAGCTGTAAGCAAATCAGTTGTTGCTTGTTAGTTATGATGGATTCTCTCACAAATGTAAGTGTTGTCAGTTATGAATGATTTCATGACAGTTGTAAAATGTGTAAGAGCGTGTCATACCTAAATAAAGCAAATTTTGGGCACTCAACTCTAGATATTTGAATGAGTCAACGGATGATGTACATGTGTCATTTGTATGATTACTAGTTGTTGGAAAATGTACCAAGGGTTTTTGTATGACCCCTCTTCTGTCTTCATCTAGAAGCTTCCTTCTTTGCCATATTTCTCCATATAAGGTTGTCTTGGAGAGCATTATGCATTTCATGTTTTGCAGGTGAAGTGCTTCGCTACCAAAATTAATCCAAATGATGGGTTGGTGATCGTATACTCTTGATGAAAGAGCTTAGAACTGATATTAAATTGTAACTGTTAAGCTTACCGGAAATAAAAGGTAAAGTGTGCTTTGAAATGTGGGATTTTTCTCCCAAAAGGGTTTTCCCCATATATATCGTGTGTTTATTGACGTATATTATTTGCATGTTCATTATCTTTATCTAAATGTGTTTCTTATTCTATAATAGTTCAGATTTGTAAAGAAAATTTACTTAATCTCCACCACTAAATTAGTATTAGGAAGCGTTTTCCCCACCTTTGCTTCCCTTCATTTCATTTGTTTTTGTAATTCACGATTTTGGGCAAGCATGGCAGCAACAAGCAAGTGAAATTTTGTAGTTCAATTTAACAAATCCAAACCTATAGGTTTGTTGCAACTGCATTGTCAGTTGGCAAAACTTGTGAGTTCATATGTTAAAATATAAATATGCATTCTATTCTATTTGATATTCTCAAAATAAAAGCAGTCCAAATTGCATGTGAAAACCTTATAAATCCGTCACATTATGGTCGCACTCGTTATTGCGGATCTTCATGCTATAATCAATATGTACTAAGATGAGCACAAGTACAAAGCACTCATCCAAAATAAATAAATGTATGCTTGAGGCTATAATCAATTTGATGTTTAAAAAATTCCTAGGAACATAATTGAAATTGTAATACTGCAAAAGAGGAAATTTGTGTGCACTAGTATTACCATTCTTGAAGACCAGACATTTTCCTTCCAATGGTTTCCTATGTTTGGCATGTCCTCCATGTCCATATTCAATTAATATTTCAAAGGGACGGAGATAGTAGCACCTTTCAACTCAAATGTTTAATCTATTTCAGTTACTCATTATCCATCTCCTCCTCACCTTCTACTTTCGTGAATAATGGTTATCTGATTTGATTCTTCCATTACCACTAGCCTCCTCAGACACTTTTCTTGAAACATTGTTTTCAATCCACTGAATGGGCTTACACAATGTGCGCATTTTGATCGAAAATTGGATCAATCGAGTTAGTCAAGAGTCTAGTTAAATATTTTATCATTAATTGAAATTAACCCTTGTACCCAGCACAATGTTGGTCTATAATTTCCTTCAATTTTTAGCAGAAATTACAAATCAAGCAAAAAAATCTTAATCATGATTCACTCTAGACTCTAGCTGGTTGTTATCAGTCATTTTTCTTGTATGGAGATGAACCGTATAAATATAAATAGTACAATAAAAATCACATTTATATGCATTATATATAAAGCCCCATTAATTACATTTTTGCTTTTATTCTGCTCAGGGATGCATCATTCAATTGTCTGATCCAAAACGCCCTTCTTACTACACAATATTTAAAAACAGACATTGGAAAGATGTTAGTTATTACCCTGGTGCATTTATCTTAAAAGTTTAACCTTAGGTTGCAGCAATGCTAAGTTGCTAATTAGTAGCTTCTGCTTGGTCATGTTCCTATTTTTCTTTAAAAAAAGTCTTCTGCAACTAGAACTAGTGACAAACCAAGGGGTCCTTGCTGGAAACATAGGACACCATGAGAAATTTGAGGAGCGATTATTTGAAACCATTGCATTAGGCCTACGAACAGTTGCATAAGTTGACTCAAATATCACCTTGTACAGATCTGTTACGAGATGTTATGCCATTTGATAAAGCTACTGAAGAGGTTGAGAGGGAGGCAAAAGCACTCCCTGCTACATTTGACCAAAGCAAAGCAGACAAAAAGAGTGCAGCACAGGCAATGGCAACTCCAATCCTAGATTTGAGTTCTACAAGTACAAGGTCACTGGGAGATATGGGAGGCTCTTCTTCCATTGGGCCACAAATATGAGGATCAAGAAGTGTGGGCAAACATACTTCTGATGATTCGTTCCCTGAAACACTGTGTGTGCACAACCATCATTGCAAGGTACTCCATGGAATAGAGAACTGCAACATGAAGCAAAGTTGGCATGTTTGAGATTTTGGGACTACAATAATATTCCATTCAATGTTGCTTCTACTCCTTATTGAGAATAGTTTGTGACTGCATTGATAATAGCAGCCTGCAGGTAAAGGGTTCAATGCCCCAAGTCATCATGAGTTGAGTATGCCATTATTGCAAGATGAGTTTCAAAACGCATGATGACTAGTGGAAGAATAATGGAAAATTTGGGAAAAGAAAGGTTGCACCATGAGATAGTGACAAAAGGAGATCTCTCACTTTTCTAAGATTCTTTCTCTATTTGGATTTCTCCAAGTCAACTGGTGTTGTCTGCTTCAACTTTATTTCAGATACACTTAACAACATCATATATAAGACATAGAGGTAATATTTTCTGTTTTTGAATAATGAACCGCAACTTGGTCAATAAAGCACATTGAAAATTATTAAGATTTGTGTTAATGAATTATGTAGTGGAGTATCTGAACTAATTACAGATCACATAAAAATGTGACTGTTTAACAAAGTCCAAGTGAGATTATATAACAAATAGAGACTCAATATTGCAACTATTGATCCAATGTATCCGGCAACTTCGATTCTAACTGCCCATGTCAGCTAATATGCTAATAATTTCAATTTTGGAGGCAAGTCAAAAGTTCTATGAGGAAGATGTAGATATTGAAGAAAAGATACTCGCCTGGTGGTCCAGTCACAAGAATTCGAGGACTCACGCTCGCCAAATTTGAAACATACTTGATGTATTCTGGCCTCTTCAGAAATGTATATACAGAATCCAGAAGTGCAGTCTTAGTATTATCCCTGTAACCCACAGTCAAATAATGTTTGGATATAAAGTTTTTTTATTATAAACAATTTGTATGAAAAAGATAAAGGGAATGAAGCACATAATTCCTACTCAATTAATCAGGTCTTTAACATCACTATATCTAAATTTGATTCTGTACAAGAAAAGAATTGACCAAAACGGATAAGTTACATCAAAGCTATAATAAACAAATTTATTTGCCCACCAAAAGGGACCAAATAACATAATAGAATAGAATAAAATGCTTGAGTAATAGTATAATTAAATACAAGTTTGAAGAAGTTTTGGACAATGTTTTTGACAATCATAGGCATCGGTAGTGTACACAAACAGAACCATATAGAAGGTACTGTTTAATCACCTTCTTTCACAAATTAGCAGTAGCAGAATTTTGCCAAGGTCAAAAAGCTACTCATAATTTCTCTTCAACACATCAAGCCAATTTACATTTCCCACGAACACTTGGCAAATTAACCATCATCTAGATCCAAATATTAACTAATCACAATATTTTACTAAAACTAGTGATTGTAATAGATCATCAAAAATGAGGAAATGGCATCAAGAAACTAAACATATCAATGTTCACAAGTGACCAAAGTAGATCAAAGGGACTCAACACAAACACATCCAACAAAAACAGCATAGGAGAGCCAAAAAAAAGGAAAAATAAATTCCAAAGCATGGTACACACTAAGAACTAGCTAGAGTATGAAATTTTATCGACCAAGGGTAAACACTAAAAGCTACACCTATGCATGCTATGAAACATATCTGCATGAAGTAGAGATGGGGGAAATATTGTACGAGGAACAATCTAGAAAATTCTGCATTATCAGATATATGTCCAGCTTTTGAGGTCTCGCTACGGGACCCACATCAACAAGTAGTATTGGAGCCAAGGTATTGTCAAGCAATATTGAGAAGGGTGAGGAATCGGCTAAGCAAAGAGAAATAAAAGACAAAAATAAAGAAGATAAAAAGAACTAGAAACGTGCAAAAGACCTGGTCTTTGCACGGGCGTTGCAGCTGATGGTGAGTAGAAGCATTTGGACGATGGAATGCAAGGAAAGCTTGTTGCACAGAGGCTTGCAGTTGCAATGGATGCTAGGAGCATCCAGAAGGGGAAATCAAAGCCAAATAAGAAGAAATCCACGCAAATTAGATCCCAGAGGCAAGTCTCAAACCTAACTAGGGCATTAGAGGAGGTATTTTGTTCAACCCTTCCCCTCCAGCAAATCCTTTGTCCATTGATCCTCAATCTCCAATTCATTTCTTCATCAAGGGTTGCAGAAACCAGCAAAATTCATACCATGTTTGCACTGATTTTTGCAAATCGTAGGTTGTCAAGGAAAACCCTAAACCACCATCAGATACGCCTTTGTCAAATTTGATTTCTCCATATGCAACTCCAACCAGTCTACATGAAGGGGAATTTGGAAGTTTCATATTTCAGATTCAAACATTGATGATGTATTTGTTAAGATCAGGAGCAGATCCCTTCAGGGTCAAAGCTTGAGAAAGCGGCCACTGGTTGACTACTTTGTTGACTGAATGAAGAAAACTTGGAGCAACCTTCCCACTCCAGACATTGACATTCTAGATTTTGTTTTCTGCCTGCTCTGTTACACTTCTATGGAGGATTGTAATTTTGTTAAGCAGAATGGCCCTTTAGTTTAATAGCCAGTTGGGCCTCTTCTTGACATCTTGGTCTCCCTTCTTTTAGACTGCTGCTACTAAGATCACTTCAGTGCCCATTTGGATCAAACTGCATAATCTCCCATTGATTATGTGTGTCCCAGAGCTCATTAAGAATGTGATTAAGCAGATTGGTTCCTTTGTGAAGTTGGACTATGTTTCAGTTGCTACCCACTGTAGATACAGCAAGGTTTGTACCATCATCGACATATCTAAGCAAGTACACAATTCTGTTTTGATTCAACCTTCTCAAGGCACTTGGAAACAAAGTCTTAATTATGAAGGTCTCCCCTTCAAGTGCTTTCAATGCAACAGGACTGGCCACAAGGTTGCAGGTTGCTCTTCTTACAGATCAGTCGCTACAAGGAGATTCAGCCTAGAAAATGGGTCAAGAAGCCTGATAATCCAGATGCTGATTTTATATGGTGTAACAAAGGGAAGTTTATGGCTGCTTATGAGGAAACGGAGCTGATCCTAAAGCCCCTGTTGTTGTTTCCACTCCTTTGGAGCAGCCCTCTTCTATGCTCATTGGTGTTTCTTCTGAACCACCTCCCTCTCAACACTAAGCAGACCCTCGTGGTCAATTGCAGCTTACTAAGGTGGCAGGAAGTGGTTTTGATTCCACAGGCTCTTTCCCCTTCATGGAAGATCTAGATGAGGATTATTTGGATTTAGATGCCCATTTCCCAAACTGCAAGTGGCATCTCCAAACCAAACTTACCAACCAAAAGGAAGAGAGGACGCAAATTTGAAGCAAAAAAGCTCTATATCAAAGGGAGAGATGCAATTGATGAAGGAATTTAGCGGACAATGGATGCCCTCCTCACTAGGAGCATGAGGAAGAAAATAGCCAAAAAGGCTAAATGAGATATTCCTAATGGTTAGTTGATTCTACAGTCTTTGTGTTGGCAGCAGTTTTGTCTTCCTGTCAATTTCTTTGCCTCGAACTCTCTTTTGGTTTTTTGAGCTCTCTTAAGGATTCTTTAGCCAATTGTGTTATTCTTTTCCTTCCTATTCATGGGTTTGAACTTGAAGTGATCTCTATGATCTTATTTGTTATTATAGTGTGAGTGGGCACCCCATAGTTTACTTATCGAAAAAGGGGTTTAAAAAATTTTACAAGGGAGTACAAAGGTCATGTTTAAGTCACGGAAAAACTAATCAATAAATTAGTTAATAAATAAATTTAACTAGTTAGTTATATAACTAATTAAGCTAAAAACTTACCTAAATTATCCAAACATTAGCTAAGTATGTGAAATAATGGCTTGCAATAAGGACTAAATTTTCAACTGCCATCCCTTATCAGATTTAGAAGCTATTTCCAAATCTCTGTGGTTTCCATTGGTTTGACACTTATTCTGCTTGAGCCAATTGTTTCACGCTCCCTTTATTCTCATAATAATAATCTATCAGTCATCAATGTAGGCAATACAAAATGAGCATAGGATTTCACAAACACCTTTTTGAGTTCAGATTCTCAATGGTCATTGACACTTCAATGTTTTTTTCAGAGGACTATAAATTGTTTGAGTTACATTCTAATATGTTTTTTCTTCTTAGTATTTTTTGCACATTTCTCTAAGGTATCTTTGAGGTAAGGTAATGTGACCTTCTTAACTTCCATATTTCTATCAGTTCTAGGAAGGCCTTCTCTTACTTATGATTGTTAGTAATATTACAAACATTACAACTAAAAAAGGAGAGAGAGACATCAAAACAAAGACCGATCAAAAGAGAAAGCAAAAGGAGACCTCGGTTTAGGTTGTCCCAAGTCAACACTAGAAGTGTTGAATGAAAGGATACATTATCATGTAAAGAAACTTGCAAGACCTTATAAAGATCATCAATGCTTCTGGATTAGTTAAAACATTTCACTTTGATATGCCAGTACAGTTATGTGTACATTACACACTACACTTCTTATTATTTTCTTCATACATTTTGTATCAAATTGTATGGTCTTTATTCGCTGCATGTTATATGGTCACAAAAGCGTTTGATCACAAGCAAATTTAATATCAAAAGCACCGTCCCATATGATATCATGCTAAGTGAAATGGGGGCTGCCCCTGTCAAGGCACTTGCTATGGTTCGCCTCATAAGCTATCTAAAAAGAATCGAAAAAATGGAAGGAGATAGATGGGCTAACGTTGTCTTTAATGATACATTGTGCAAACAAAAAAAAGACATGGATGCAACAAAATATCAAGTGGATGAGTAAATGGAATATCCAATTCAATATGTGCCCCACAAATAACAAAGAAATAAAGGTCTTCGTTATGGAGAAATTTTACAAGAGAAAATGGGGAAATGGGATTGGAAGGAAGAAAATATATTACATCAATGAGTTCAACCCTGCATGTGATCAACTCCAAAAAGCATACATAGGGGCCAACATTTCTTGGAGAGCTAAAATTCTTATTGCTCAGCTAAGAACCAACTCTCATCAACTCCGCTGTGAAACCGGGCGTTGGAAGAGGCCAAAGGAGGCTTGGGAAGAGAGAATTTGCATGTTTTGCAATTCTGGGAAAGTGGAAACCGAACATCACTTTATTTTAGAATGTGAAGCCTACAAGGACAGCAGGGATAAATT
>MU223224.1:698140-730793 GCA_018584345.1 Thuja plicata | reverse complement strand
GCATGTTTTGCAATTCTGGGAAAGTGGAAACCGAACATCACTTTATTTTAGAATGTGAAGCCTACAAGGACAGCAGGGATAAATTTGCGGATACTATATCTGATAGCTCTTGGCATAACCTATTCAGAGAGGAGTACATTGAGCAGTTAGGTGTGCTCATCATCGGCTTGCACAAGAAAAGAACCGAGTTATTGAAGTCGGCTTAAGTTGCCTTGCTGTCCCATAGGCTATGTTTAGCCTCGTTGACGTTAAAATTTTATCAATCTATCTATCTATGCTTATATACAATATACTTTTTACTTAAAAATAAACTTTATATATTATTATTAATATGCTTTACACATTATATAATTCATTTATTATTCTTAATATGCTTTATGCATTATGTACTTCATATATATATATATATATATATATATATACACTTCTACCGAAGTTGCGAAGAAATTTTATTAATAATATAAAATTTACATAAGATTTACATTAGAGATCCAACTATAGTCAATATGGAAAGCATTCCCAATGCTAAGCCAAAACCACCAGTTCCCAAACAAACAGACAAAGCTGAGACTACCACCATAAAGGACCCTCCAACCCACAGCTATGAATAAACCAGAGCCATCCAATTGCCAAGGTGATACAAAATAACTCAAATCTACAAACAAGAGCAGGGCCTTGAGGGCCATAGTCAGAGTTCAAACAAGCAAATCCTACCCATGGAGAGAAACCATAGGAGCTAAGGAGACCAGCCAAAACACCAAAAAAGATTGCTTTACAGAGTTATTCAACTTCCCAATAAAATTCATCAGAGGAAAACACCTATGTGAACCGCTTGGGCCACAGGTAGTTGTCGTTGTGGTCAATGTCTGCCACTTTGGGCATTCTAATTACTAACAAGTAGGATTTTAATTATTGGTTTACTTTTCTAAATATTTTTTTTCCATTCTAGACATTTATCATATAGTTTTCATTATATTTATAGTTATATATGTTTTCATTATATTTATAGTTATATATTATTTATCCATAGAACTGTTATATTATAACCTTACGACTTCATGTTGTTATTTTTAGTTTTAAATGCTAATATCATAAGCAGTTTTTGACTCCTATGAATTATCTTGATTTTTTGTCTATTCTTCGTTTTCTTTATTGTTTGTTCTGTGTCCCTCACTCTATGTTCCATCTTCTCACCCTCTTCTATTTAGTGAGCAAAACTGGTCTGCAATCTACCATTTGTTCTCTTCAACCTGATGATGGATCATGGAGTGTGATCCAGAACATTGATGTGAATAACTTTTACATGGTTGGATCCAAAAGCATTCGTGATCACCAAATATGGATTGTGGGAATATAAAGACATGATAATGTCAATCGTTTACTAGACTTGGAAAAGCAAGCCTTGTTTAGCAATCCTGATTTGATACTCATGTTTTAATATTCTAGTCAAGTCAATTAGTTCACTCTGAATTTAGTATATCACATTGTATTTCAAAAGCATCTTCCTTGATACTAGTTCCAAAAAATCTACCAGCGTCATCAATGTAGAAAACACCTCACAAGCATGAGATCTCATGAGCAACTTTTTGAGTCTAGGACACAAAAGTCATTGACACTTCTATAATTGTTTTCTAGAGATGGCTTGAGGTCTATTTTAATGCCCTTTCTTCTCAAATATCTTGTGAGTTTCTCTATTGTACCTTAGAACAACAACTCAACCAATTGCAAAAACGAGTAGAACACAATATTTTATTAAAATAACTCAATTGATTATTACAAAGAGTTTCATCCCTTATATAGAGATTGGAGAAGAAAACATCCAAATGGATAAACATTATGACTCACTAAATGGTGAACTATAAAATATAAAGAAAATACTTGCCACTAAGGTGGCTTATTACAACTATATGCCTTATCTTTTAATAATCAAATATTATTCTAATACCCCCGCCCAGCAAAGCTTAACTAAAAACAAAACATAACAAATTAAAAACACCCTGAACCATGAATATGCCATTCTTCAAAGGCTTTTCTTTGAAAACAGATCATACACCAAGTAGAAATCCATCAAGATGCCCCAAACATTCGTTAAGGTGTAGCTCCTGAGCTGGATTCCCAATTCCCAGTTTACCACCTGCCCAAACTATCAAATTACAGATTTCACAAACCACCGGACAATAATCCATGTTGAGCTACTTCATTGAGCTCCATCAAGTTGTCTCTTAACCCTCAGAAGGGTGTGAATCCCAAGATCACATACGCCCAGCTAACTAGGCAACCATTCATTTTGAGCTATCTATATTGGCTTTCTATCTATCTTCAAAGAGTTAGACTTCAATTTAAATGCACAAAAAGCAACTTCTCCTTCCCCATTTTCAACATCTAGAGGATCTTCAAAAATGGCTACATTAGCCCCTTTGAGTTTTCCTTTGAGAACATCATTTGCTCAAACTCTACAGTTGCAAGTTCTGTGGTCCATTTTCGCAATAGTGGCATTCTATCCCTCTTTTGTCCTAATTAGATCTTCTACTATTTGAGTATAATGCTACCTCAAGTTCAGGATCATATGTTGTATCTCCTACAATAATTCTCTTTCCTTTATCTCGGAGAGTTAAAATCATGTCATCCAAACTTCTAGAAGAAAGCTGACTTAGTGTAAAGATTACATTGCTGAATTTTCAAGGCAAACTATTTAGTAAAATAGCTTTTGCATTTTCATCATCCACTACAGTATTGACCTCTGCTAGCTGTTGAAGAAAAGACCACAGATTGTTTGCATGGCTTGACATAGTGACTCCATCAACCATCTTAAACTTGAACAGATGAAGCTTTAAAGTTGGATTAACCATTGCTGCTCGGAATAGTGTATTCAAATTCTCCCAAATTGACTTAAGATGATTTTGAAAGATCTAGATGATGTAACTCAAAATCGGAGAGGGCAATACCAATAACAGCTTTGGCTTTATCATCTGTGTTCATCCATTCTAGTACTTTACTAACATCTGTAGGAAGTGTCTCATTGCCATTAACTGTTCCCCACAGATTCTTGTGCATCAATTGCATCTGGATTTTTATTTTCCAAGTGTGAAAGTTGAAACAAGAATATTTATCCAAAGGAATTTCCATTTCTGAAAAACATTAAAAACTCAAATAATGAAACTGGAATTTTTTTAACCATAACACAATTTCAAAACATTACCTTGAAATTCTTACCTTTTTGAACATAGGCACAAACCCTAGATGGTGGTTTGCAAAAAATTGGCTTAAAATGTTGAAAAATAAATGAAATCCATTGGCATATTCATGTGCACTGACCACAAGTTCCTTTTACTTCTTCCCGTGTGTTCAAAAAACAACTAAAGGGAAACTACTTAATTTTGCAGATCCGCCACAATTTTACAAAAAATTGTTTAAAAAAGCTTCAGATAAAAGACCTAGCCATTAGAGAACTTCAAAAAAACGTCACAGCACACCCCCTATGACAAATCACTGCAATTTTAAGGTGAAATATCAATGCAATTTTTAGTGGAAAACATATGGTATTTCCAGAAAAATATTGATGCATTTTTCAATCGAAAAACTGCACAATTTTACAAAAACCTAGCCATCAGGAATAGCAATTCACACAATCCCTCTTTATTAGAAGTAACAAACCACACTTTTTCCTTTTTAAGAAATGGTTGCAGTCGCAATTTTTCTTGCAAAAAAAATGATCTGAATTTAACCTTCCATAACTGTCTTTGTCGCTTCGAAATAAACAAGGCAGACAACGTGACTTGCACACAATCCAAAAATCAAAGCGATTTTTAAAAAAACCCTAGCATCTGAACTTCTCTTCCAACAACTGATTGAACTCCCTACATGATCCCCTGCTTTGATACCATATTGCAAAAATTAATAGAACACAATATGTTTTTTAAACTGGACTGATTATTACAAAGAGTTTCATCTCCTTAATACAGAGATTGGAGAGGAAACCACCTAAACGGATAAACATTAGATGACTCGTTAAAAAGCACACTAAAAAAATTGAAAAACACACTTGCCATAAGGTGGCTCTATTACACAGCTGTAAGCCTTAGCTTTTAATAATTCAATATTATTCTAATACGACCTTCTTAAATAATAAATTCCATACATATATCAGTTCTGGGAAGGCCCTCTATGCAGTCCAAGTATTAGTACTGTTGAATAATTGGCAATTGAAAAAAAGAGATGCATCCCCATAAACATCAATCAAGAAGAGAGAGCAAACAGGTTCCTTGGTTGGTACCCCAAGCCTACGCTAGAAACAAAGAGTGGAATAACAGAATTGGCACCTCTATATGAAGAGACCAATACAACACCTGATAAACTCGACAGTTTAGTGACCTCAGCAAGGCAAGCTTAGCTGATCAAATCCTAAGAGGAAGCATCACTTGTCTTTCAGAAATAAAGATCTTAAAATCATACACTCCTACATCACTCTCAAAGCTTAAATTTCGAAAGGATGTTACTTTGACTTCCAATGGGAAAAAAAAACCGAACGTGCTCAATTCTGCCACTTTAGACCTGTTTTGCTGAGAAAAGTTTCATTTTATAGCAAAGAATACAAACTTAGTGGATGACATGCGTCATTTTCTTTTTTGATTCCAAGGAATGCAATCAAAAAACAAACAAGCAACTGTTGCTTCAATTTTGATGCAGTTAATATGAATCCTATCATAGACTAACAAGCCATCCTAAGAAAATAAAACCAATGTGCTCATTTCTGCAGCTTCTGACCTGTTTTACTGAGAAAATTTTCTTTCTATAGCAAAGAATACAAACTTGAGGGGATGACTTGAATCATTTTCTGTGCAATGAAATAAAAAAGCAACAGTTGATTGAATTTTAAAAACAGACAATATGAATCCTATTATAAACTTACAGGCAATTCTAAGAAAAAGATTTTACATGAGGACATTACAGTAACTAATTTCACTATACATAAGTATAAAATCTCACCCAAAAAATAAAAGAATCCATTCGAAGTTCCAAAATGATAGAAACCACCCCTCTACTTACGATAAAAAATATGGGAAATTGTCTAGTGAAACAGCAATATCCTTCCAATCTATCAATGCTCTCTGAAGTATCTCTTTATAGATCTGACTTTCTTTAGGCTTGCCTGGTGACTTTTTACTCTTTTCAGATTTAAGACGATGTCTTAGTTCTCTTTGTTCTCTTTTTCTTCTGACTTGAATAGCATTAAAAGCAGCACCACAAGCATATGGAAAACCTATAGAAGTAACTGTTGCTGCTGTTCCTGCGGAGATGCCAACTGCAAGTGCTAAAAATAGAGCTTTGTCAAGTCTTCCATCCATCAGATTCTGCAGTCAGAGATATGAATCAGTTATTAAATAAAATTGCTCAAGACAAGTATACAGCTGCCACATTTTAAAAAACAGATAAAATGCCAGCAGTAAATAGAGAATTGATCAAGCATCTCTTATTTTCTGAACAGACGGATCAAAGACAAAAGATAAATAGGCAAAAAATTTGTCACATCTAAGTTGCAAGCTGTTCAAGATCAGTTGCTATTTGATTTCTATTCTAGTATTCATTATAATACCAAATGTAATGTCCCCTTTGTGAAATAGGATTTAATAATTATAATAATAAAATTAAAATATCAATAAATAGATACATAATAATATAATATAATTACAAGTTAATTAAGTTGATGAAAGGTCAAGAGATAAATAATGAAGAGTTGTGACTCCCTCAAAATAAGATATAAAAGGGAGGAGAGTTCATTTGAAAGGGAGGAGGAAGGAAGAGAGAAGCATAGGAATTAATGGAAGAAGAAAGGAATGTAAAGGAACTAAGGAAGTGACACTTTCAAAGGGCAGCAATAATGAAGGGTTGTTATTATGTGTTTTTGACTCTTCGAAAGAGTTGTAATTGTGAAGGATTGTGCCTCTTTCTAAAAGGGTTGTAATTATGATTGTGACTCTTTCAAGGGCAGAAATATTGAAGGGAGGTAATTGTGAAAGGTCGTGACCATTGCAAAGAGACAGGCATGATGAAGAGAGGTGACTGTCCCACACATTGGAAGATATGAAGGGGAGAAGGTTTCATTTGAGGAGGACATCGAAGGGAAATCAATTTGGGAAATAATATATTATTCTCAAAGGCAACAATGAAAAGTGATGACTCGATCCTTATGAAAGGTGGTGACCCTTCCACCAATAAAGTATAAAGGAGGATTCATTTCAAGCATTGAAAGGGAAAAAGTTTGCAATTAAGGGAGAATTGCTAAGGGCAGCCTGTTGCAATGACAATTAAGGGAGGACTGCTAAGGGCACCCTATTGCAATGACAATTAAGGGAGAACTGTTCTGAGGGCACCCTACTGCACTGTGAGAGGGAGAATTGCTAAGTGTGCCCTGTTGCAGTGACAGTTAAGAGAGAAGAGCTATGAGGGCACCCTACTGCACTTGAGAGGGAGAACCACTAAGGACTCCCTATTGCAAGTACCTTTCGACTCCTACGTCAGGGGACTAATGGTGAATCACACTTAACAACCATAAAAGAACGGAGGACCATATGGAAAAAGAACCCTATTGCAATGACAATTAAGGGAGAATTGTTCTGAGTGCACCCTACTGCACTGTGAGAGGGAGAATCGCTAAGGGCGCCCTGTTGTAGTGACAGTTAAGAGAGAACAGCTATGAGGGCACCCTACTGCACTGTGAGAGGGAGAACCGCTAAGGACTCCCTATTGCAAGTACCTTTCAACTCCTACATCAGGGTACTATAGGTGAATCATACTTAACAACCATAAAAGAACGGACAACCATATGCAGAAAGAACCGTTGTCTTAGGGCATCCTACTATGCCTCCTTACTCCACATCTTTGGAATTCACATACAATTTAAGTACAACATAATGATGAAGATATATTCTCTTTATTCTAACCCTTGATTTATTTATGGATAATGTTCGTGTTGATTTAATCTTAACATTATATATATACCTATTTGTATGTTAGCATTGTGTTCATGTGGTGAATGTAGGATTCAAGTTACAGATTACATAATTAAATAAATCATATATTTGGTAAATCTTAACCCTAATCTGTTGCAATTGTGATTTAGGGCAACTTCTAGGGCAAATTAGGAAGGGGATATCACATCAAATCTCAAGTAATCTCAATTGTTACTCATAAAGCATGAAGAAATATGATACAAAATATAACCACTTGCTAAGCAACAGCAAACGAATTTAGCCTATATGATATCCAAAGATAAAGACTTCAACTTTTTCATGTGCCAATAAACACTAAGGTAAAGATAGTTCTAGAAGTGGCCTAATCAAACAACTTGAGCTGCCTAGTTTTGTTTACAATATTTTCTATTAATGCTATTTTCATGTGAATAATGGAAATTTCAAAAGACGCTCGGAAATACTTGTGTTAGATCAGCTTATCAAAACCTCAAATTCCTGGCAGAGTAAGCATCCAATAACAAAATAAAGATAAAATAGCTTCTATGTATACTAAACATGAATATCAAAAAACACAAAATATCTCTAAAATGGTTCTTTTAATTTTCAATGAGCCAGAATATAGATTCTAGGCAATTCAGTTGTAGTGAATAATATATTGTATAAATAATATTGAAAATTGATCAAGTAATTAAAACTTTCCATTGGAGGAAGGAGCCTATTAGGTAGTCTAATAGAACAATAACCTTATTCATATAGATATGTCTTTGAATTAAAAATCTTGTACTCCATTTATTTCAATCAATTAAAAAGAACTGCCCAATGCATGTAATGGTATGATTCTATATTTGTTAATTATCATGTAAACCAGGAGGTGTGTGTCTTGTGATCCCTGATGCATATTTCCAAAACGGAAATACATGTCAGGTATGAGACTTGTGGATGTATACATCTCTAGGCCTCAAGAGACTTTGCCAATCCTGCCATCTCCAGGTACATCAATTCCCATTATTTGATACCACTTCTTAACACTATTGTTCTAAAAAATCAATTTAAATGCTATCGTATTAAAATTATTAGGGTTTCAGAGTCGATAGCATGCATAGTATCCCCCCATAAGCCCATTTAATGGTCACGCGTGAGATTTATACTAAAAAGCGCGATACAATGAATATCATTAATTGAAGAGGCAATTTTGCCTATATGTTGCGGCACTAGCGTTATATAATTGTGCATAATTTGAGGTGGCTAGAGATAAGTTGGTCGTTTGGTGTTTGTCCATGGGTAGGTATTCGTAGCTTTTTATCACGTGGACGGGTGTTATGGCTCCTAAAACCAACAAGTGAACCCCAAAACACTTAACACAAAAGGTTAGTGTTGAATAGAAGGCTTTCCTCAAATTTTTTATTGCACCAATCCACCTGCCTTAGGTTTGTCACAATTGTTTTCGGTGATGACGGACAGGGTTGAATGGTGTGTCAAGATGTAAAGCATCCAAAGCATCCATTAGGAGAGATTTTTTAGAAAGATGGAGAGTTCCATTTCTTCTATGGAACATAGATTATGGCTTCTCAAGCTCCCATTCCTAAACCAATTTAAAGTTATGCATTTTGCTCTATCAAACAATATTTTGGCTAGTAGTAATGTGGTGCTAGGTACTGGGTCTGGGAAGCCAATGTTTCCTCCTTCTACGACTATAGGAGATAAGGAGGATTCAAAGTAGTTATAGGGCCTGTTTGTTTCGCAAAATTGACCAGGAATTGGCATTTCTGAATTTCAGAATTGTTCAATTCAGTGTTTGTTTCCAAAATTTAAAAAATAGGAATAGGTACATGCGAATTCTAATTTTGGGCCATTTTGAGCATTCCACAATTCCACCTCAGACCCTGGAATTGGAATTGAAAAGTGGAATTGGAATTGAGAGTATTATTTTGGGAAGGAAAATTCATTCCCATTTTTGTGTCAATAATGTATATTATATTACTATAAGGATGTATATATATATATATATATATATACATGTGTCTATATACGCATGAGTGTATATACACACATGTATATATATTGTATATATACATGTATGTATATATACACACAAGTGTATATACACACATGTATATATACACACATGTGTGTATATACATACGTGTGTATATGTCTGTATATGTGTATATGTATATATGTGTATACACACACATGTGTATGTGTATATATATACACGTGTGTATATGTGTATACATGTGTATATACATACATGTATGTGTATATACATACATGTATGTGTGTGTATATATATATGTGTGTGTGTGTGTTTGTGTGTATATATACACACATGTGTATGTATATATATACACATGTGTATATATATAAGTGTGCATATACACGTGTGTGTGTGCATACACACACGTGTGTGTGTATATACACACGTGTGTATATATACACACATGTGTGTATGTGTGTGTATATACACGTGTGTGTATGTGTGTATATATACACACGTGTGTGTATATATACACGTGTATATATATCTATATATATGTGTGTGTGTGTATACATGTGTGTGTATATGTGTGTATATATACACACGTGTGTGTGTGTATATGTGTGCAAAAACCAAATTCCAATTCCAATTCCAGTTTTGTGGACCAAACGCAGAATCTGCATCTTCTCAGTCATCTTCCAAGTGAACCAAACAGGACAAGCCCATATCTAGAATTCATTTTCAGAATAGCAAAATTCCAGAATTGGTTATTCCAGCATACACGAATTCTGCGAAACAAACGGGCCCTAAGGTCTATGAGGAATGAAGCTCATGTTCTGCATTTATTCGATGTGGATATGGGCCAAGTGTTGATTGGCCTCAAGGTGGCCATTGATTTAGTGCTCTCTGCACTTTATGTAGTATTTTGGTGGTACTCTATTGTTGTTACCAACTCTTTGTATCATGTCCTTAGTGACCGTTATGGTACTTTCCCCTACTATTGTGTTAAATTATAGCATCAAATTGATTGATATAATCATATTAATCTAATAGTCGATTACATGCACAAATATATATATATATTGTTGTTATTGATAATCGATCATAATGCAACAAAGGTTATCGTTGTTTGCATGACAGTCGATGTATATATTACGGCTGAGCATATGCTAACGTGTTACGATTCACTATCGTTCGATAGTTAACGTAACATATCATACGTATATGGTATGTTACGTTAACTACCGAAAGGTAGTTAAACGTAACACATATTACTGTCTCAAAGGGTTGCATAAATAATGAAGAGTTGTCTTACGCAAAGGGGCATGTCTACGTATAGACATGGCTCTACGTGCTTAAGCCACGTAGAGTCATGTCTCTACGTAGATATGGCTCTCCACACACATATTAACATGATTCGTATGCTGAAGAAATAGCAATCAATAAAATCGGCATTGTCTTCTCTCTGCAGTCATACGGTTCAAATTAATAAGCATTCAATGTGCTATTAATATATATATATAACAGCACTTACATATAAGTTAGATTTCCTCTATCAAGATCCTGCGTTTAACATGGTATCAGAGCCTCAATAGAGGAAAATCGTTTGAGTGAACATTGAAATTCTCATAAATTCATTACAAACAAAAGAGACATCATAATGGCTAGCGGTATTAAGGTAGAAGACAGACTCGAAGGTGCCTCCAATTTCTTCTCATGGAAAATTTGAATTCTTACACTACTTCAAGAACTTGAGTTAGACTCTTATGTTGAGGAAAACAAAAATATGCCAGAAGAAGAATCGGAAAAATCAACTTGGAAAAGATGTAACAACAAAGCAAAGAAGATTATAATTGATGTTGTCAAAGATCGTATACTCCCCTCCATAGCAAGGCTTAAAACTGCCTATGAAGTATTCAAGACTATCCAAGAAACATTTGAGATTAATAATACAAGCAGATTGCTTACTCTCAAACAGCAACTTCTAAATCTCAAAATGTCTAAAGGGGAAACTATTACATCTTACTTTCTTCGAATTTTAGAATTAAGAGATCAACTCTCCACTATTGGAAATAATGTTGATGACATGGAGCTAACATTGATAGCTCTTAGAGGATTACCCATCACATGGGAATCTTTCATTCAATGTATAACTGGACGTCCTTCTCTACCCAAATTTGATCAGCTCAAGAATGATTGCACTCAAGAGGAATCTCGATTAATATCAAGAGGGATCGGGCCTACCAAAGGAAATGAGATTCAAGCTCTACATACCCACTCAAACTTCAAAAGCAATAAGAGGAAGTTTAAACATAAGAAAGGAAATTCTAACACAAGCCATGTAGGGAATCCCAATAAAATTCACAAAAATCGAGACTTCTCCAAAATACAGTGTTTCAAATGCGATAAGTTTGGTCATACTCATAGATACTGTCCTGAGAAGCAGAAAATTCAAGCAGCTTTAGCCGAAGTCAAAGGAGCAGAAGTATCATTATTCTTCTTGGCATTATCAAGTGGAGTTAACTCAAGCAAGAATACTTGGATAATTGACAGTGGAGCATCTCGGCATATAACAGGATTCAGAGATCAATTTGAAACCCTAGAAGAAGACTCTTACGAAGAAGTCACAATTGGAGACAATTCCACCTATCCTGCAAAAGGAATCGGGACCTGCTCTATCAAGTTGAAATCAGGGGCTACTCTACTATTGAAAGATGTCCTATTTGTACCAGGTATAAAAAGGAATTTAGTCTCTATTTCAAGCTTAGTCGATCAAGGGTATCGTGTCACATTCCAAGAAAATAAAGTTTTAATATGCACAAAGAACACTAATATTAAAAATGCTATTTCCTTAGGGTATACAGATGGAAGTCTATACAAAGTAGGAAATAATACTAAATCAGCTCTAAGTCATGAAGTATCCAATACTAATGAACTTTGGCATCGAAGACTAGGTCATATTGGATTTAGCACTCTTCCCTCCCTTAAGAATATTACTACAAGAATATCAAATCTAAATTCAAAACATACAAGCATTTGTAAAGGATGTGCTCTAGGTAAAAATATAAAAAGATCCTTTCCATCTAGTGAACATAAAACTAAAATTGTGTTAGAGCTCATTCACACTGACTTGTGTGGCCCAATGTCGACCCTCTCACTAGGAGGTTTTTCATAATATGTAATCTTCATTGATGATTACTCTAGAAAAACTTGGATTTATTTCCTTAAACTAAAAGAATCAAATGAAGTATTATTAAAATTCGAAGAATTCAAAACATTAGTTGAAAACCAAACTAGGAGAAAAATAAAAGTCCTAAGATCCGATAACGGAGGTGAATATATTTCTGAAACATTTAAAGAATTTTGCATTTTTGTTGGGATTAAGAGGGAGTATACAGTACCTTATAATCCCCAACAGAACGAAGTAGCAAAAAGAAAATATAGAACTATCATTGAAGCAGATAAAGCTATGATGCATGATCAAAATCTTCACACTTCTTTTTGGACCGAAGCATCAAACACTGTCGTATACATTCAGAACAGATGTCCGCACTCTACTCTAGAAAACATCACACCTGAGGAAGCCTTTACAGGAAAGAAACCAGATCTAAGTCATCTTAGAATCTTCGGATGTCCTGTATACATTCATATTCCCAAAGAGAAAAGAACCAAACTAGATCCTTCTGGAAAGAGAGGAATATTTGTTGGCTACAGTGAAACTACCAAAGGGTACAGAGTATACATACCAGGACAGAAATCCATTGAAGTTAGTAGAGATATCAAATTTGAAGAGGACACTGCTCTAAAAATATCCACACTCACTAAAACAGGACCAAATGAGAATCAGAGGGAGAATATTACAAAATGTGATGAAATTGAGAATCAGAATGGTTTTCAAAATAATGAGAATCAAAGAGAGAACATAATAGAAAACATTGAACCTTCTCCATCTCACCTTGAAGATGTTGAAATTCCAAACAGCAAGAAAAGGCCATTATGGGCAAGGAAAATGATTGAAGAAAACAATGTTGAACCAGATGAAATGTCCAAAGAAAATAAAAGAACAAGGAATCAAAAATGCTACCTTGCACTTATGGCAGAACTCACAAAATCAGAACCAACTAATGTGAAAGAAGCTCTAACATGTCAAGCCTGGAAAGATGCGATGATTGAAGAATACCAATCTATTGTTAAAAATGATGTTTGGGAAATACTGCCTAGACCAAAAGGGAAAACCGTCATCTCTTCGAGATGGTTATTCAAAGTCAAATATGCATCCGATGGCAGTATTGAAAAACATAAAGCCAAATTTGTTGCCAAGGGTTTTTCTCAAAAGGCTGGAATTGACTAAGAAGAAACCTTTGCCTTTGCTCCAGTTGCTCGTTATACTTCTGTAAGAACCATTATAGCCATTGCAGCATCCAAAGGGTGGAAGATACATCAAATGGATGTAAAAACAGCATTTCTAAATGGAGTCATAGAAGAAGTATACATAGAACAACCAGAAGGCTTCATCACTCGTGACAAAAATTATGTTTGCAAATTGAAGAAAGCACTCTACGGTCTCAAGCAAGCTCCAGGGCTTGGTATGAACGTATAGATAATTATCTATCCAAGTTAGGGTACTCCAAGAATGAAGTTGATCCAAATATATACTTCAAAATGTCCAAAGGTGAAATGGCAATCATAGTTCTTTATGTTGATGATTTACTAATCACTGGAGAAGATCGTCTCATTGCTAAATGCAAACAAGAACTCACAAATGAATTTGATATGAAAAATCCAGGATTATTACACTACTTCTTAGGAATAGAAGTAGTACAGAAAGGAAACTATATTTTTCTAAATCAAAGAAAATATACCATGGATATATTAACCATATTTGGCATGAAGGAATGTAAACCATTAACCACTCCGATGGAAACAAATCTTCACAAACTCAAAGAAGAAGCTGCAAATTCAGAGTTTATAGATTTCTCATATTACAGACAACTAATTGGATCTCTTATGTTCTTGGTAAACACTCGCCCTGATATCTGCTATGCTATGAATGTTTTAAGTCATTTCATGTGCAAACCTAAGAAGATTCATTTAACAGCTGCTAAACACATTCTGAGATATTTATGTGGTACAATTGAATTGGGTCTAAAGTATGAGAATGTTGAGATACAACTCCAAGGATTCACTAACTCTGATTGGGCCGGAAACTCCATTGATCAGAAAAGTACTACAAGATGTTGCTTTAGCCTTGGATCCACAATGATTTCATGGTTCAGTAGAAAACAGTCAGCAGTTGCTCAGAGTTCTACCAAAGCAGAATACATGGCTGCATCTATGGGTGCTCGTGAAGCAGTATGGTTGAGGAAATTACTATTTGGATTGTTTGGCAAGCCTCTACAACCTACAACAATTTATTGTGACAATCAAAGTTGCATTAAACTTTCTGCAAATCCAGTTTTTCATAACCACTCCAAACACATAGAAATTCCTTATCACTACATAAGAGACATGGTAGACAGAAATGTTATCAAACTTGTCTACATAAGTGTACTGAAAGCCTCTTGCGAAGTTGAAAGTTGAGTACTTCAGACAGAAACTTGGTATGATTAAGTTGTGATTAAAATTCTGAGATTCTATCTCTTAAATATGTAATTTAATGTATTCATCAATAAAATTAAATATTGCAATATTGTGTTTTTGAAAGATGACGATCTTTCTTGTGTGAAGTCACTGTTGTAAGGTGACGACCTACAATAGTTTGACTTATGCTATCATTCAATCCAGTTCCGAATTAGACGGGGATCATGATAACAAGTGGTTCAAGTTTTGATCCGAATTGTGCCGGATATCTTGACACCTATGTTTATCATTATAATCCAGTTCCGAATTCAATCGGGGATTATGATAAATTTTCTTATCAGGTTGAATTATGTTCCGGATTATGCCGGAAATTCTGATTCAAAATGATTGTGTTATTTAAAGGAAATCTAGTTCTGAATTAAGTCGGGGATTTCAATAACACTCACTTCTTGTGAATATCAATCTCCTCTCGCTAAGAGGGAGTGCTAAATTATAGCATCGAATTGATTGATATAATCATATTAATCTAATAGTCGATTACATGCAGAAATATATATATATATTGTTGTTATTAATAATCGATCATAATGCAACTAAGGTTATCGTTGTTTGCATGACAGTCGATATATATATTACGGCTGAGCATATGTTAATGTGTTACGATTAACTATCGTTCGATAGTTAACATAACATATCATACGTATATGGTATGTTACGTTAACTACCGAAAGGTAGTTAAACGTAACACATATTACTGTCTCGAAGGGTTGCATAAATAATGAAGAGTCGTCTTACGCAAAGGGGCATGTCTACGTATAGACATGGCTCTACGTGGCTTAAGCCACGTAGAGTCATGTCTCTACGTAGATATGGCTCTCCACACACATATTAATATGATTCGTATGCTGAAGAAATAGCAATCAATAAAATCGGCATTGTCTTCTCTCTACAGTCATACTGTTCAAATTAATAAGCATTCACTGTCCTATTAATAGATATATAACAGCACTTACATATAAGTTAGATTTCCTCTATCAAGATCTTGCGTTTAACATATTGTACTATTTACACTCTTATCTTTCAATTGGGGGCCCCTATAGGCTCCCTCAACTAAATTATCTATTAATAAAAGGATGAATTCAAGGCCACAAGAGTAAACTCGATTTACTTTTGGAGTAGGAACTACATGTGGGGTTTCAAATTGTTTATAAAAACCTTATAAATAAATCCTTCGCATAATTAGAAGTTAGGGTGAAATTCAATCACTAAATGCAATTTCACCGTTCAAATTAGCATTTCAAAACTTTTAAACTTTTAAATGTAGAAACCACATAAAACATAAAGTGAGCAATTGTAAAGGCATTAACACCAGATTTCTAGTGGAAAACCCTTTTGGGTAAAACACCACAGCATATGAAACTTTCATTAACAAAGAATGGGCACCAACCCAAATTGCAAATGTGAGCACCAACCCTCCTCGAAGCACCAACTCCAATCAGCTGAGGCACCAACCTCAATTTAAGCACTGTATCGTCGAAAAATGGAAGCACTTCCATTTTGGACTGGTTTAGCCCTCCAAGTATGTGGTTTGGAGTCATGTCAAACGCCTTGAATGGGTCTTTGACTTGGATCTGGCTTTTCCCCTGTTCTGCCCTATTTTCCAGTTCTCTCCGGCCTGTTTCTGGCATCCTGCTCTGCAAATTTGAGGTTCTTGACCTCAGGGTCAAGGTCGACCTCGACCCTGACCTAGGTCAAGGTCGACCTCAACCTTGACCCAGGATCCAAATTTCAAGTTTCCAAGGTTTTCGGATGTCGAGCTTTGGAAAGATTTAATAACCGCTTCTGGGTCGGTTGTTTCGGACTCCAAAGTAACGACTCTTAAAATTATATTTAATATAGGTCCACTTCTAGGGGTATAGGCCTAATTGGAATTTAATTCTCCTATGTCGGCCTCCCTAGAAGATTGTGCCCTAGATTTGTATATAAGGAAGCTTTCTCCTATCATTTTCTCTAAGACTTGAAAAAGACAAACTAAGCTAAGACGCAAGAAGCAATTTCATCCATCCAAACTCTATGCATAATCTATTGAAGGAATCATCCACACTCAAGCATTCAAGCACATTCAAGCATTCAATTCATCAAGGAGATCCATTGGTAGCCATTGAAGGATTAAAAGCTCTATGGAGCTCTCTTGTTGAAGATTTCTCCATCCACATCCACGTAAGCTTCTTCCTATTCCAAGATCCATTCAAGATTGGTGTTGAAGATCTAAAGACAATTGATTTGAGACATCCTACATTTTACATCCATTTGGAGCATCCATACTTGTGGATCCAAGGATTCGAATCCTCCACAAGGGTTTCTATACAAGCAAGGTGAATTTGTTTATTTACTTTGTTTATCTCTGCAATTTTAATTATATTATAAGGTTAATTCCAAAACCAGGGTTTGACCAAGGCAAACCCCTCCCCCCCAACAAACAAAACCATTTTTCTTGCAGGTACAAGTACGGAACTGCGAATTACAGAGCAGATTCGGATACCCTTTTTGGCCAACTTTCAGGATCTATGAACAGAATTTCCGTCGGAGTAGTGCAGGTCGAGGTTGACATAAAGGGGTGCACTTGCGCCCCCATATTTGGGTCAAGGTTGACCTTGCTCAGAAAAGAAAAAGATTTCTGGGTTTTGTAGATCTCACAGTTTCGGTTCAGGATCGTGGAAATCAACAGTTTCTGAGACCATTTGATAGGGTTTTCAGCATATTCTTTTTCGGAGGTAGGTACTTTTTGTTTCTTCATTTCAATATTAGTCTTCTAGATTTACTTTTCAAATATTCTCAATTGCTCTTTCCTAAACCCTCTCTTTGTAGAGGTGAGGGAGAAGTTAACCCAAGCCATTTATCTCCTTTGTATAGATCACGAATCGACACTTACCTTTGTGTTAATCGGGTCTCATTGGAGGATTAATCTTGGTATTCTTCCTCTCCTTTGTATAGAGTGGATCCATTTTCACGCTATACAAGCACCAACTCTATAAATCATTGAATCTAAAACAACTCCTTTCACCATACTCAATTCTAACATGAAACTCTTCTTATTCACCCTACTCGAATCTCTTGTCTAAGGCAATTCTTCATCATGCTTAACTCTGTATCATAACAACTCAATCACATAAACAGCTCCTTCAAATTCATTCAACTAGAAATCACAAATAGTATCAAGTCGACTCTACAAGTATTAAACACCTCACACCATTCAAAACAAATATTATAGTGGCACTAAGTGTAACGTCCAACAAACTAGTAATCTAATTGACTTACAGTAAACAAAATCTCCAACTCCTCTACACTAACAGAAGACAATTGTTGTACGTATATTTATACTTCACAATGTATGAATGACACCCAAATGGTAGACTCAATCACCAAAAACACCAATCACAACGAGCATAAAAATAAAAACACGCATATTCTCAAGCATCCACCAATATGATACTACCCAGGGAGATAATACATGTCCATGTACTTCAGAAAAATGATTAACGCTTTTATTGTGTTTGAATATAGGTCTCGACAAATAAATCAGTGTAGAAAATAGAAACAGCAAGAAGAAAAACATCCTTAGTCATAAAAATATCGTATGCCTCAACAAGTTTCACCCAGCTCCATACGACTCATATCACCAAACAAAGTTTCAACTACTGATAACACACCACTCCAGATTTTTTACTCATCACATATCTTCCTCCACAACATTGCGCCAAAAATTCCATAGAATCTCTTCTCCACCAGAAATGATACCTTTTTCTCCTTAAACACACAACAAGCACAGATTATTTTGTGATGTTTTGAATACTAAAACGAACCATTAACTTCTACACCTGACATCCATACACCATCATTTTTAAACTCCACTCTATATAAGCTCGAGTATAGCGCTTCCTTCTTCAAAAAACGCACAGCCCATCTCAACAACTCTTCTCACGGCAAACAAAGAATATATATTTTACTAGATTATGCATAACTCTTTCATTGCCCAATCCTATTTTAGAAAGCACATCTCCCTTTCTAAAAATTGCCCAACTCAAGATGTAAACACACAAACTATATAACTACACTTCATGAAACACACGACTTCTATTATAAATTGTCGCTTCAATTCATAAAAGTACTCCATTCTATATTTGTCGATTCCTTTTCAAACACCGTCCAACTCTTAATGAAATTCTAGAGAGAATAAATAAAGTTCGTTTCAAATAGAGCCCCCACAATAAGTGAGCCATCCCACACAGCTTTGATTCTTCTAATTAGTCTTAGCATATTTAACGCAGCCAGTTCATACCAAACATAGATTTATTCAAGCACCCGGCAAAATATACTCTGACGCTGACATGGCCTATAATCTAACAAGTAGACAAGCAAGTAGCTGATGTGGATACACAAGCAAGTAGTTGATGTTGACACAACCAACTCAAGCAGGTCAAGCACGTTAGGCACCTCAAGCACCTCAAGCAAGCAACTAGCTCAACCAATTTTTTGTTACTTAGAGTAATCCTTTGTGATTTCTACGACCTTGATCATCAATCTTTCACATCAATGACAACATACTCAACATCTTCCCCCCAATGAGTTCATACTCTATGATTATAATGTGTCTTGGCTAAAGCCTAACCCTAATGATTGACTATATATAAATATATATGTATATTGCATATGTCTTTCATATAGTGATTGCTGGATCCAAATCCAAAATCGTATAATTGAGGAAAGCTTTATTTGATAAAATGTAACCCTAACCCTAATTTGTTGAAAATGTGATTTTAGGGCAAATTAAGAAGGGGACATTAGACATTCTCTCTCTTGTGCGAGTAAATTCTGAAAAGTGAATTCAAGCTACAAATCTAGACCTTGTGCTCAAGTGTGCTACTTATATAAATGATATTTGGTCATTGCTTTGCGATTCATCTGGTTCTTACAAAGTCATGTGGACTTAATATTTTAAAGTTCAGTAACCTTATCTTTCTTGTGTGCGTGAATGTAATTTCTGAACTCTGTGATTCATTTAGAAATCCATGCATATATTTTTGTTTTACCAAAAATCCTTAGAAAGCTTTCACATGTGGTTAGAACTTTGTGCAGAAAACAAAAATATTGTTTTATGTGTTAGATTTTCACAGTATGCTACAAACCTAGATAAAGATCTTGTGAATACTCTTACTTTATGTAAATGTGTTTTTTTGTTTAGTACACGGGAGCTTCCCATCATAATTCAAGACATGTTTTACCTCATACTATGTCTACTTTCCATTTTGCCTCATGAGACAATCCAAAACATTAACAAGATTAGAATCAATTTTGACAGGCTTTGTATTCAAACATCATTTCTAAATTCAGTAGAGGAGCCTCTGACAGTTTCACAACTATAGTTCTTAATTCTATTTAAGGTTTCCCACCCCAGACACATGAATTTAAATTTTGAAACTGTCCATCATAAGTTGGAAAAATAGGTAACAATCACTGCTATTTGTCTTCTTATGTTTAGAGAATCTATGCTGCAATTTTAAATTTTTCATCAGGATCCTTTTGTATTTAGATATTATTTATGTTTCCTAGCTTCAAAACTAAAAGGATAGGGACAGAAACAAGGCACAAATATTATTCTTGACACTTATTTTCTTATGAGCATTGTTTTTTTAACCCTAGCCACTGGACGTCTTCAATAGAATTTTAACTTTTTAACAAAATATATCTGCACCTAAGCTTAGATCTTATAAACCAGGAAAAAACATTATCAACCATAGTTTATGGCAATGGAAAGCACAAAGATGCAGCTTTCCAACTTAAGCTTGTTCTACAAGTGATAAAGTATTTTGAACCCTCCAATGTTGTGCATGTGTTAATAGATACATCGATTGCAAAATGTTTCTGGATTTGATTGTGCAAGTATTTTTTGCATCAACGTTTCGGATCACACTCCGTGATCCATCATTAGGATGAATGAAAGAGAGCAAGGAGAAAATGATCATCATTTTCTCCTTGCTCTCTTTCATTCATCCTAATGATGGATCACGGAGTGTGATCCGAAATGTTGATGCAAAAAATACTTGCACAATCAAATCCAGAAACATTTTGCAATTGATCTCATGGATTGTGGAAATCTGCTTGCTCTTAGATACATCAATATTTGTAATGATTATACTTTAATATTCAAAGATTACAACAAATGCATTTATTAGACCCTACAACCAAAAGGCTTCCCCAAAATCCCATGCATCTCAGAAATATCGTTGTGTATTAACAAGCACCAAACATCCCAAATCATTTGCAAACAAGAAATTCATTAAATTTGATCCATATGATCAATACAATGTTGGAAACTCGATAAGCTTTATAGCATACCAGCAGAACTTAGTAAATCTTTAAAAAATATAACACAGTCCAAGCCATGAGTGACCACAAATGAGTCTAATCAGACAAACTCAGCTACGCTAAGAAAAATTCATCCCATGTCAAAACACAAAACAAAAAGGAAAATGAAAAGAAAAAAAGAGCTCACAGACACCCAAACTCCTTTTGTTTCAATTTGTCTCATCCAGTCAATGTAAGAGCAGAACCCATTTGGGGAAAACGAAATAGATTGCCTACTGCTATTAGATGTACTTGAATTATGCTCTAGCCGAATAAAAAAATAACATCATTGTGCAACTTCCTATGTTTATGTTTCTTCAATTTGCCAAATCTTAATGACATTGATCCAATTCCAAGCTGACTTGGTGTATCACTTGCCATGTTTTGCAGAGAGATGTGAATGGGTGATCATATGCTTACTAATGTGTCTCAAGAAAATTTCTACATGCTCATTTCACTTCAGTACGTATCAATATGAGCAGACCAGTGTCTGTGAACAACAAAGCAGCATCCCTAGTCTTATTTGGTCATATTTGAAATTATATTCTTGTGGAATGAAAAATAACACCTTTTTGCAATTTCCTTTATTAATGTTTTCATCAATTTGACAAATCTTTATGAGTTTGGTGCAAGTCCCAGTCAACATGGTGCATTGATCTGCCAAGTCTGAGAAATGTCCAAATCTCTCTCCTATGTTCCGCAAGAGCATCATTAATTGGTAACCATACACTCACTTATGAAGTGGAAACTGAAATCATACATGATAATTTCACTCAAATAAGTCAACATGTGTGCAGATATTCCATTTTCGGCAAAGACATCATATTTCCTACTCATGTTTGGACATCTTGAATACACCCTACCTCATTCAAAATGGTATGTAAAAAATATAATAATTTGGATAAATTTCCTAGTACAGTTAATTAATTATTTATATCAGTGTTCCTAGTCAGAGACTGGCCTATTGGTGATCACAAACCCAATTAAACAGCTTAAGCACATCCCTACACCCAACTCCACTCCAATATAACATTAACAACACTAAATTATATATGTCTCTGTGTGTGTGTTATATTGGAGTGGAGTTGGGTGTAGGGATGTGCTTAAGCTGTTTAATTGGGTTTGTGATCACCAATAGGCCAGTCTCTGACTATATATATATATATATATATAACCTACAGCGTAAATCCCTATGTTCCCAAAGGAGATCTAATGTGGCACAAGTACTACCTCGGTCGATGTTGAGGTGGTAATGCTCAGGGCTCAAATGCTTGTGACCAATTCTTAGTATCATCAGAGTTCAAACGTCAGGCACCAGAGAAGCTTACAGCACAGCTCACCACTTCACCGTGCATCACTGAAACAGCTACTCAAAAATGAATGCAATCCCACCAACCCAAGGAATCCTCCAGCCACAGACAAGAATGAAATCATTATACCCTTCCATCCTGCTTAAGGTAAAAGCCCACTCCTGTTACCGTTGCAAAGCAGGTAAAAGGACTTGCCCTACCCAAATAAGCGTTGGTTCATGGACTGTATCACTTTACATGGGAAGATCCATTTCGACTGTAGTGAGTTAGAACACAATGCCATATGCTCAATAAATAGGTCAAAGAATTAAGCTCCCTTGTCCGAAAGGTGGCCTCATTTGCAACCTCGCTAGGAAGCAGCCTCGAATACAACTTTCCCTTTCGTAATAAAATTCACACTGAGATTACTAATTTAATTGTGCAAATAACGCAACAGATGATTCCCTTACAATGCATAACTAATCAAAGCGCAATGTAAGCATCTGCAGCAGATCCGCTGATCTACAATTCAAAATTACCTATCACGTGTGATAGACAAACAATCACATAAAGAAATCACAAGCACTCCAGCAGGTGGTCGAGAGTTCAATTCCCATGGACACTAAAAGAAAGCCGAAAGCGCAACAAAACAATGACAAGACCCAACTGTTTCCACATAAATTTAACCAAAAGATTGTATGTAGACATCAAAGATTTAATACAAGTAAAGAAAACCTACGCTTGAAAGCCAGGGCTGATAGAATTCATTTACCGAGCCTGTAACCCTAATATGCTTGCCAAGACTAGAATAAACTAACAATAAATTGATATTTTCTTGTATACAGAAACTACCGCTAATTTCACTTCACTACGTTAAACTCCATAGAATTTCCGCATGACTTACCTGCTGAATTGAAGTGCCGCTAAAATTGTGACCGAATTGCAGCTCGATCGTGTAAAATTTTGCAAACCCTCGCCGTAAGCGGGCGGTCACATACCAAGTGAGCAGGGAGCTGATGTTTCTAAAGTGCGGAACGAAAAAATGAATATGTTTATGGGGATTATTTATTTATTCTGCTCGGCTCTTCTGTGAAGGGCCTGCGGACTTGCACGGCGCAGAGAAAAGTTTTGTGTGTGGTAAACGACACGTGAAAACGACAAGATGTTTATTGTATTGGGGTGTAAATAATTAGTATTTTCTTCCTCCGCTGGTGCCTCTCTGGGTTTTGGGCATTGTTTGAATGTGAAGGGAAAATTGTAAGGATAAAAGCGACTCCGTATGATGTGAGAAAGTAGTTGACTTCGGTCTTTCTAAGATGGAATGGGGTAGATAATGTTATATAATTGTTAAATGAAAATGCTTACGAGGATAGGGAAGGGATTATGTTATTGATATGTATTAATTTTCGAGTTAGTGAAGTAGGTATAGAATGAGTGAGAGATTGGGACTCCCAAGGACACTTCATGATGGCGCCAATCTGCAAGCTGCAAATTTGGTTCCTGGTTACCCACGCTATTACTGTTTTGGGATCTCCTTCCCCCCAAGTCGTTTCCTAGGCTGGTGTTCTAATGGTTTTATTTGCTATTTTTGTTAAATGAGTTTGATAGAAGATAGGGGATAGGGGATAGGGGATAGGGGATAGATTCACTTCTTGATCACTTAATTTCTATTGATTTTTAAGGAAATTAAGGGCACTTGGTGTTATGACATTATCATATTGTATGCATTTAAATGGTGTTGAGTTCAAATTTTCTCGATATAAAAAAAATTAAAGTTCATTTATAAATTTCATGTATCTCTTGTCATTCACTTGTACTCTCATTAGTTAGAATTTGTAGACTTTAATTGGAGGGGTTGTACAACTTTAAAAGTACCTATAGGGCATAACTATTGGGGCATTTGTGCATAAGTATTGACAATTTTTAAGGTGGTTGTAGTGTGTCGTTTTTGGGGCATCTTTAAGTAGGTATCGGGCGAAACTTTCAAATGACCACTTTTTGGCCCTTGCAAATATTACGGATCTCACAATGTGCATTGTTACTACCCATCAGCCAAAATAATTGTTATAAGCAATTAAGACCCATGCGAAGACAACAACAATAAAAATTGTCGAGCATGAGCTCATAACGCAGCGGTGGCTGCAAGCCCCAGTAACTGGGAGGTTCATTGTTCGAACCACGGGAAGTGCAATCAAGCGAGACAGTCTATGCTGGGCACAAGAGTCAAAAGGAATTGTTGGTCAGCATAATTCATGGTTCGAATTTCACAGGCACCACTCAGCATATGCGCTGCATAGCAGTCACGGGAGTTGGAAAGGATCGTTGATGAGGGAGTGCACTGTACTTGCAATGGAGGAGTTGGAAGTTAGTGGTGTTCATGTTCCAATTGTCAGACCCTCGCTGGTCGTGGTGTGCTTGCGGACCCGGACGACTCGGGCCGGTGTCCCAGCTAGGCTCGCTGGATCGCAGGTCTGATATGATGGTTTCATGGGGATGAGGTCCCCCAGATTTGTGGCCTCACTGGTTATCGCTCCAGTCAAAAGCTTCTATTACCGACCAAAAATAAAAATAAAAATTGTCAAAATCTGATGTAGCGTTTAGGATCTATGGGTGTGTGAAGTTAGCTATGTTATTGGTACACTTCCCCTAGTAGGAGTTCTAGCATCGACACGAGTTTGAGGTCAATTTAAGGATGTGGTTCTCAGTTCATTAGATTGTTTGGCCTCATGAAAGTTATTAAAAACATTCATTCATTTTAATTCCTTTGTATAATTGTGTGCATAATAAACCCTGAGATCATAATTGTATCCATGAAAAATAAAATTGGTAAGATCCTAGTCAAATTCATTTGAAGATTGATTAATGGAATTCTAATAATTTGTCTTTCCTCAGTGCATTCTACACTTTAAATGCATTTGTGTATAATGTACTTTGATTTTTTTTAATAAAGAAGTGGTTGTATATTAAATAATAAAGATAATTTTTACACTTACTTATAATTAAATAATGGTTGGAAAGGTATCATGTTTCAAGAAGATTATTCAAGGATCTTCAAACATAACATTACGAAGTGGTCAAATTGTTATTTAGAAACCATTATATCAACAAGAGGAGGAGATTGGTCTCTATTATAGGGGTTACTTCAACCATGGAGGAAGCCCTGGCTATCATGAATTGGCTCCTAATCCGTGATGACACTCACCCTCTTTTTTCTTTAACTTTTTATGTGCATGTAGGAATTTTGTAAATAGGAAGAATAGCAAGATTCAATTGAGGGAGTTTGTCAATATCAATCCATTCAAAAGTGTCTTTTCCAATTAATCTATGATGTGGTCCATCCATGTGATTAACTAGAGTGGTGCCTATAATTATTAGTTTAATTATGGCTACATATGTGTCTTTGTTGAGGGATGAACCCCTGCTTTAAGGGGAAGGCGACATATGTGCAACTATACATGGAACATTTCTCGATATTCAATATGTAGCATCCCTCATTTTGGTCTATTTGTGATACTTGGTTGTGATTCTAAATCATCCTAGATTATAGAGTTATTTGGATGAAGATTTGTTTTTTAATAAAATATGCCTAGCATTCAAACATTATATTATTGTATAAGGATAGAGTGAAAGAGTATAATTTTATAGTGGACAATGTGAGAAAAGTCATTCATTGCTTGTCATTTTTTTGTGAAGATCTCTATGTGTAATTTTCATCAGTCTATGAAGAAGAGAGCTAAATAGACATCAAACGAATAGAGGGTAAAGAAGATATAACCAAAAGTTGGAGGCAATGGAGGTGGGAGATTTTTTTATCATCCCTAGATAGCTTCTTGCTTAGGGATAATTTATTGCATGAGAATAACCTTATTTGTGTACTTGAAGAAGATAGGGGGCTTGGCATCATGTTTGTCCCTTCAAGGAGAAAGGTTCTTGTGGGTGCACTTTGTTGTATCCACATTTAATTAATGATTTATTGAGCTCTTGAGGAGACATTAGTCACACTCAGAGGAGATGTGGACATTTAGAGGAAAGGTTGTCATATGTGCAAACATTTGTGATGAGTGATTTTTAATGACATTTTAAATACTTAATTTATGCTCGTAAACATGTATATTTTTTAATTACTATGGTTGGGGGTAGACTATATATTGTTATGTTTTCTTAGTTTTCTACTATACCTAGCTAATTAGAGGATATACTAGAAGTAATATTTTGTATTAAATGCATGCTTTTTGAAGATTGAATGGAAAGAAAATGATCATTTCTTCATAATTATGTTGCTATACTCGTGTCCTATGTTCGTGGATTCCATTTCAGTTATTAAAAATGTATTTTGTGATTTGGAATTGATGGATACTCAGGTAAGCAACGTGGAGCTCTTGATCGCTCTAACTTTGTAGTTCATTTATTGCCTTCGGTTGTTTTTGTTGAGCATCATTTTTACACAATATAACAAAAGGGAGATGTGATGCAAATCCTTCTCTCGAAAGAATGAAGAAGTCAGTCCTAGGGTTCTCCGTGGTCATGGTACAACTATGCTAAAACTCAGTTAAAGTTAATGTGATTTCAAAAGGAGGCCTTTACTGGTTCGAAACTGTGGAATCTGGAAAACACTAATTTTGATAACTTATTTTTGATTTTATGATTTTAAAGAAAGATAACATGTGCAAGCAAGTGAATTTTAATCTAATTTAATCTCTATGATGGAAATTGATTTCTAACCTTGATTTTCCCGAAAAGTCAAAAGATGAGAGTAACAAGGATTTAAGCAAATTACTAAAAGCAAATTCTAAAGGAAATCAACCACGATAAATTCAACTCGCATATCAAATAATTGATCAAATTACCAAAACCCACAATAACATGAAATTGAATACTCACAAGTCATATTATGTAGATGCAATCATAAAAAGAATTTAGCAAATTCAAATATCTCTGAATTCATTAGAATTATGAAGCCATAGACATGCACACACGTAAGACAATTTTTTCCTCAATCATAATGATTATATATTCACCAATCATTCACCACCATGAGAAAAATAAATCACAACTAACACCAAACTAAGTGATTCTTAGGAAAAATCATAGAAGGACATACATTTGGCTCTTAAACTTTGCAAATAAATTTCCAAAATTAACTTAGATAGTATCTAAACACACCATGAATGCTAAGGTGAATGTATATTATGTTCTATTGCAAAAATTACAACCCTTATTACAATACCCAATTGCATTTATATAATTTATACAAAACAAAATCATGAAACCTATAACTAGGGTTTCTGGGCATCCAAAACGAGTGTAATAAAATTATAACTGTAGTTTAACTTAAGGAAACTACTAATAAACTATAATATAACACCATAGCTTCATTTTCCATCGATTATAATGCCAAAATGTGCCCTCCAATCTTGAAATGAACTGGAGTTTAACTGTTGTTTCACTAAAAATGTCTCTAATCAACTTTATGGATGATTTTGATGCATGAAATTGAAGGAGTGAACTATTGTTGCTGTATGAAAACAATTCTAAGCATTGTAAACACCCAAAACAACCATTCTCACAGAGATTGAACCCCAAAAAATCTGATTTTTTATCTAATAATAATAAAATGTGATTTTCCAAAATTTTGATCTTTACTTCATTTCGGACCATGAGTAGAGTTTGTGAATGAATGAATGCTAGTAATTGAAAGAATGAATGAATGAAAGAATATTAACACTGAGGTAGGACGTCGAGGA
Organism: Thuja plicata; assembly: GCA_018584345.1. Lineage (NCBI taxonomy): Eukaryota > Viridiplantae > Streptophyta > Pinopsida > Cupressales > Cupressaceae > Thuja > Thuja plicata. Next base: position 702,826 of record MU223224.1, on the reverse strand, counting down.
AAACTTCACAAAAATTTTCTATAACTGCATCTACTTCATCAAAACTTAGAAGTTTTGTGAACTCAAGATGAGTTTGTTGATTCTTCTGGAATGTTTTCAATCACATTCCTACCTTCTAATTTTCTTCAATATCCTCCATGATTTCTCTCATATTTTCCTTTTCCTGATACATCCACTCTACATCTTTATTAGTTTTTATGCTGGTGAGAATTCCACAGAACTATTAGATGAAGTTTTTGGTGGTATATGTTGTTTCTTTATTCTCATCTCTCTAAAATTCACAATCAATAGAATCAAAGAGATCTTCAAATTTCTTTACCCAAGGAATAATTGCTTCCCTTTTTTACTTTATTAAATCACACCTTTTATGGTATTTCTTAATGATACATTTAATGGCTCTTATCTAGATATCTAATTTATCTATCTCTCCATCCTCAAAAATTGTCGATTCAATCAAAATGTCTTTTGCTTGCTTCCTTAACTTCTTCAAATCATGTAAAAAATTATACCATATTTCAACATTTCTTTCATTACTCCCTTCTCCTTCTAAAACCATGTAAATAAGGCGAGTGAGCTCAATGGCAATGGTGTGAAAATGCATCAAAACTAGATGAATGGTTTCTTTACCAAACTCATCCAACTCTTCCCTCCAATCTGCATATGCCTTAAATAATGGATTAGTTCTAGAGGTTTCCTCTTCTCAAGTGCTTCCTGTAATACTGGCTCTAGGAATTTTTTGTCAATGGGACCAACCAGTTGGGAAATGTAGTCTTTCAAGACTTTATTATGCTCTTGGAGATTCTTTATCTATGTTTCATCTTGGTGCATATGTTTGAACAAAGTAGATACACTTAGTGCTACTAGTTCTTTTCCACCTTCTCTTATAGGTACCCCTAGGTCAACTTCTTCCATCACAAAATCATCTAGAGTGATCACTTCAATATTCTTATCCTGAGGTAGAACTGCAACCTGCGCCTTCCAATTCCCTCTCATGTCCTTCGTGACATATGTGATCCTCTAAGCTTTTCTTCTTGACTCCCCTTGGTGGAATGTTTGACCAATTTGAGACAATTTAGTAGCATTTATTTTAGTATAGGTCATTTTTCAGAGCGAAATTGTCCCTTCTAGCAAAGTAGGTTTGGTTCTTGCGAACAACGATTCATAAGGTCACATCTGCATAATTGGAATTTCTTCTTCTACTGCTCCTTGTTCTTCTTCGATCTCTTATTGTGAAAGAGTATCCTCTCTATGTTCAGAAGATGAGGGAGATTTGGGTTCTTCTATTTGTTCTACTAATACCTACTCTAGTATTTGTTCATTAACTTGTGTTGAGTCATCACCCTTAGGATCCTTAGTTTGTCCTTTGTTTATTTCCACATCCCCTCATGCATCTGTTGATATATTTGTATTCACTATTTCTATTTGCACATATTCTTGATCTCCTTTATTTGTCTCCATGTTTAGAGGAATCTAGACTTCAACCTCTAGGGTCTCTATTTCTACCACATGTAGAGGTTGAGCCTCAAAATTTGAAGGAACATTGCCTAGTCCAGTACCCAGTACCACTTACTCTTAGGTCATCCATATGTATCTCTTGGGAAGACTCTTTGAAACCAGATATATTCTCAAAATAAGATATATCAAATTCATCTACTCCTAAGGGGTCCTCTTTCTCCTTCTCTTTCTCTAGAGCTAAATTGGACTCCTACATTTATCATTGGTGGCATATACCCAAGGATACACCCTCTTAAGGAGGCTCAGAAATGTCCTTCGAGGAGGGCCTTGTATCTAACATCCGTACTGCTACAGTCTTGGACCTTGTCCTTTTAATTAGTGGAATGTGGTCTTCTTCCAGTTCATCTTCTTCTTCCAATGTCTCCAAATTAGGTGTCATAGAAGTCTTCTTTTAAAGTCTCTTATAGACTCTCTTTGATGGTTTCAGGACCTTTGGCTTAGTAAATTTTATTTTAAAAGGCAGAACCCTTTTCTGTTTAGAAGAGGATAGAACATTGGTAGATGTGTTAGTGCTTGGTGATGGACTTAGTTACTGTGTTAAAGGAGGGGGTGTAGGGGCTGGAGGAATAGCCTAAACTCTTTTCTTATCCTGAGCCTTTTGTTGCCTTAAAATCTAAGGGGTATATTGTTCAACCACCACCCTAGCATGTCTGTCACTTCTTCCTGGTGTGGGAACTCTCAAATTCTTGAGATCACCGTGTTTAATTTTCTAAGGCATGGTTCTCACCTTTGTGAAATTTTTTGGAGAGGCCTTGTTTTGACATTGATATTTACAGCGAGATCATGGATTGCGTGGGTTGTGGTAGTCTGGAAGAATGTGAATAGGGTAAGGGTTTCTTAGTTAGGTTTATCCCATATTTCTTATGACGTAGAATTGCTTGATATTTTTATACATTGGCACACACATAAGAAGTGCCAAAAGGAAAGCACCTTTTGGCAGGAGTCTCGCGGTGCATGGAGAACAACTTAGCTGAATTGCAAATATTTTGTGGGCCCCAGGTGATTGGATGGTGATATGGTAGACGAGGCAGTAAATTAGAGCGTGCCATGTGGAATGAGCAAAGGGCGGTCACTAGGTCGCAACAATTTGTGGCGGTCAACGATCGAAGTCGAGAGTTGGAGACTACACTGGTCGCTAGCTCATGGTGGTCAAGAAAGATAGAAAAGGATGTTGGCGAGCTAGAGATGGAGGTTAGTCACAAGTTTGGTGGTTTGAGTAGCAATTGGTAGTTAGGGGTCATGAGCTAAAGAGTAAGTGGTCGTGAACTCACAACGGTTATGCCTTGTAGCATAAAGTGTTGGCAATTTGGTAAGTAGAGGTTAGTCATGAGCTCGTGGCAGTTAATGATGGTTAGTGAATCAAACCGGTGAGTTGGAGAGGGTGCTTAATTGCCAGGTCATGAGAGTTTGGGGCATTCAGTGAAGCAGTTAGAGAGTTATCAAGCAGTTGCCACGTGCCTAGGTCGAGAGATGAATGGTGGTCGTAAGCTCACGAGATGAGATGAAATATTCTTCCAGGGTTGGGGAATTCACGAGACGTTGCCACATATCTAGGGATAGCTACTTCCTGGTGACATGTAACTGATTGAATGTTTGATAATGTTAAGTTGAAGATGATGCAAGACATTAAAATAGTTAATGGTTTGTATTGTCATTAATGTCAACTTGATATCATTTGTACGGTCATGTACATAATGCCAAAGACTTCAGAGAATCAATGGAACAATGATTATGCTTTCAGCAATGCATAAAAGTCAAGTATTCACTATGTGACAGACTACACCGACGAAGTGCACACCATCGGTAAAGGCAAAGAAAAAGTCATAGTGATGCCTGACGAGCAGAAGATAGTGTTTCCCAACGAAGCAAAATCACAGGATGCCTGACAAACTAAAAATAGAGTTGCCCGACGGACAAAGATCCCAAAGCTAACTGGAGTTACACCAATGGAACTAGCAGTTTCACCAATGACGAACTGCAGAATTGACCGACGGAATAGAGAGATCAGAAAATGACAAAATATCTAGCTGGCAGAGCTTAAAGATAGACTTAACTGGTTGTTTTATTTGTTTTATTCAACCACAGTTAAGTAATTGATTTAAAGAAGATTTATACAGTTGGCAAGAAGATAACTACGAGATAAATCAGGAGTTAAAGTCGTAAATCAAATTGGCTAGATTGTTTTTCATGCCAAGAATCAAGAATCATGAATCATGAATTAAGGAATATCATGTCTATATAAGAGACAAGCATAATTCATTTCCGCACGCAATCAGATACACGGAAGGGGAGTGAATAGAAAGAGGATGCTAAAGAGAAACTGGTGAAGGATAAACTTCATACAGTCCTGATCAATCAAGCTGAGGGAGAGCTAAAGAATTTTGCAGACACCGACAAACAGTGAAGCACAACATCATAGAGCGGAAAGTGTGGAGCACAAAGGAATTGAATTGATACATTAATCAAATAGATATTGTACTTAAATAGATCTGAAAATCTGCAATTCAAGTTGCATTAGAAATAGGTCATAATGTTTCAGTTTAACCATTGAAGCATCAAGTCTCTTAACAGAGTAGGACTTAACAATCTTCTATAATTGAGGCGTATCCTAACAGATTACCAAAAGGGTTGATTCATGAAAGTAGCATTGAATTTGCATAAAGCCTATTGACAACCTAAGAAGGAGGTTGATTCAAGGATGGTAGCAAGATTTTCCTAAAGCCTATTGATAGTCTAAGAAGGAGGCTGATTCAAGGATGGTAGCAAAATAGATGCCAGATACTAAGTCACAACCTATGTATAAAAATCCTCTAACAAGGTCGCACTTAAAAGTGTGTTTGTAACCTTTAACAAGGCTGGCTCCTAACAGGGCTCACTTCAGAAGAGTGAAAATTTGGGGTACTGGTCACAGTGGTTTTTCCCTTAATAGGGTTTTCACATTAAAATACATGTGTTATGTGTGTATGGTTTATTACTTTATTGTTTTACATTTCACATATGCATTTCTGGATTGATTGGTATACTCTTCATATTTACTAAGTATTGGTAAATAAGTTTTACTGCTTATCGGTAATCAAGGAGAATAAGGACAGACAAGGTAAACCGACAGACAGTTAATTATTTCAAAGTATTTCAAGGCATGCATCTTGTAGGGATTTAATAATCTGAGGT
>MU223224.1:661040-688426 GCA_018584345.1 Thuja plicata | reverse complement strand
CATCTTGATTTTGCATTGTTCCTTGGCTATTCTATTAGACCTCCTACGGCCTGAACCACTTAGGTCCACCTCCAAATTGACCTGGGTTTCCATCATTTTCTATTTTTTGGGCTTGTAATCCGTCTCAAGTGTGTTGTCAACCCCTTTCCCTTCATTGTAATCCACAGAGTTAGAAACATACGAATCCTCCTGGCCTTCATTCTTATAGGTGGGAATCTTAATACTTTTTTTATGGGTTTTTTTCTCCATCTTCAAAGGCCCTTGAGTGATACAGATGGACTGGGAGGAGGAATTGGTGGTCTTTTCAGATTTTTCAGGGGGCTTCTCCTGGGGCATCATCTGAATAATCAGAGGGGGTTGGGGTGCCGGGCATATGGCTTTGTGAAACTAGAAAATATAGAGGAGGAGGCCTTGGTGGAGGATAGCTCTATCAGGGTTGCTTTTGATATCAAGGACATTACTTTCTATAGAGTGCAGAAGATAAAACGGTATGGAAATTAATTCTTTGTTCCTAATATGATTCAGGAAAGGTAAGTGGTAGTTGTAAAACATCGTAAACTTACCTTCAAGCGTGAAATACTTCATGATAATGAGACAAATTTTTGGCCAGAAGTCCGGTAGCTCTTCTCTGTTGAAACCCCCCTATTTCCTAACCGGCAGCTCCCCATCTTTGAAAAATTGTTTTAGGCTGGTAGGGTTGGCAGTCTGACTAGTCTTTTTGTACTTTCTCTCTACCATAGAGAGCCTTGTAGCCTCTGCGATGACCTCCTCATTAAGCTAGAAGTGAATGCCCCCAATTGAGACACTTCTATTGTTCCAGGAGGAAATGAACTGTTTAGATATTCTCTCGTCATGTCCACCTTTCATGCATTCCATGAAACCCCAAATGTTGGGTTCCTTGCAATAATGGGTGACCAGCGGATCAGAAGTAAAGGCTTCATCAATATTATCAGGTTCGATACGAAGAATATTACCCCCCATATTAGAGGTCTGCTCTTCAAGCGTCAGAATATCCTTGGGGTCTAAGAGCTGACTGTTGTTGCAGGCCATATAAAACCACTCTCTTTTACAAATCCATTTCAAAAAAAGCTTATACATAACCTGTCAGTTTTGAGAATTTTGGAGAACGGGCTCCATACTGTCAAATCTAATGGATCTCCAAGTAACATAAATAGTAATAATAGCATTACTACCATTATTAGCCAAAAACACCTTTTGACACTGACAACGATCACTCCACACGAACAAAAGGTAATGATAGAACTTTATGGGAATTTGAGTTTTGCCTTTCATAATCACACAAATTACTCGAACACACCAACACGTGATCAAGGAGGGGTTCGTAATAAATAAGCCAGCCTGGCACATTTAGACTATAGTATTCATTTCTCCCATGATGAGTTGCTGAGTCATCGGAGGTAAATCACCAACTAACACCCAACTATTTAGTTTGGTTTGTTTTAGACCAATTGCTGCCAATGAGTGAGCAACCGAGTTTCCCTCTCTGTAGGTATGGCCTATAGTCATATGTTGGAAGCTCTCAAGAAGCTCACAGATATCCATAATGATAGGTCTAGCCTACCACCCCGCACCAGCTCCACTCTTGACTGCCTCTATTATCACTTTGGAATCCCCCTCGATTTCTAGTTGTCTGAAGTTCATCTGTTTTGCAAGTTTAATCCCCCAGAGAAGTGCAGTCCCTTCCGCCTGGGTGACAATACAATTATTGATTGGTCCCACATAAGCCAGAAGGAAAGTGCCATGGTGATCTCTCAGCACTCCTCCCCCGCCATGCCCAAGATTGTTAACTGTCCCATCCAAGTTTAATTTTACTCTGCCTCTAGGAGGGGCAGTCCATTTGGTAGCTTTTCTAGCAGTCTTTTTAGCATTGTCAAACCTAGAGAACCTACTCAGGAGGTTCCAGCATTCAGCTATCTTAGCTTCCCAGGCAGCAGGAGGGCTAGATGGGAGCTTCCATTTAGCCATCCTGACATTTTCACTCAGGAGCTTAGTTCCGATAAGGAGATAGGTTTCAGGCTGGATGCCTTTCTCCTTGAAGATCTTGTTGTTTCTTTCCTTCCAGATGGACTAGCATATGTGCGGGGGAAGCATATGCCAGAGGAGTTGGAGTAGAGGGTGGTTTGAGGGGGATCTCCAGTTAACAAATTGGTGCACCTCGCCATCCAGGGCCCATGAGATACCCAATCTGTCAGAAATTCCTTGCCACATGCTGGTAGCATAGTCACAGTGGATGAAGAGGTGGTTTACTGTCTCTTCCGCCTTCTCACATAGGACACATCTGTTTTCCATTGAGAAGCCTCTTCTAGTAAGATTATCTTGGGTCAGGATATTACCGTGCATTAGGGTCCACCGAAAAAAGTTTATTTTAGGCATGAGATAGGGGATCCACACCTTCTTCTAGTCACCTGGGTTGCTCTCCTCCTTAAGAAACAGGTTATAAGCAGAACTAACTGTGAAAGCACCAGTCTGGGTGGGGGTCCAAATAATAGAGTCATCAACCTTAGAAATTCCGATACTAGTCAGGTTGTCCATAAGGTCCTTGGCCATGTGTTGCAGGTCCGGTTTGTCCCTTAATTGATTAGGTAAATCAGCCCAAACTCTTCCGTTGGTGTAGTTGGAAGCTCTAAAACCCAGGCTAGGTCTAAGGTAGTCCATAAGTGGTTTGAATTTATGACCCAAATGAGTTTGGTTCATGATCCAATGGTCATTCTAGAATCTGATGGACCTACCATTACCAATTTTCCAAAAAGCCCCTCTGGATAGGAGGGGCTTACACTTGCAGATGTTTATCCAGAGTTTGGATCCACTAGGGAGGTCACTGCTGTGGAACATCGTTCCGTAGGGGTGGCTTTGGAGATATTTGGTTTCCATTATTCTACACCAATCCTCTTTTCCCTTAATGATCTTCCAAGCCACAGATGTTGAAGCATACATGCAAATTTTATGCATGATTGATCAAACTGGTTAAAGACAAAATCAAGTGCAATTCTGCAGACATCACCGAGCAAACAAAGGAAAAAGGATTATCGAGCAGAACAAGATGAAGAATGAGATAAACTAAAGAGAATAAATTGATCAGAGGTATTATGTACTTAGAATAGATCTAAATATCTACAAATCAGAGTTGTATTTGAATCAGATAATTATTGTATCAATTTAACCATTGTTACAGATAAATCTCTTAACCGAGTGGGATACTGAATCCTTATTAGAGCATTCAGAGAATGTTAATTATTTTCTATTTGACCCCATAGTGAATGGATGGTCAAGAGAGAATTGGTAGTTTTAAATCCTCTAACAAGGTCACATTTAACAGTGTGCATTGTAGCCTTTAACAGGGTTGGCTCTTCACCGAGCTCACTACAGAAGAGTGAAAAATATATTAGGTTACCAGTCCCAGGTGGTTTTTCCCTTAACAGGGTTTCCACATTAAAAATCTGTGTCAATGTGTATGAATGTTGTTGATTGTTATTTTACTTTACACTTTATTTTATTGACCTAGATCGGTAATCACATTATTAATTTACTGATGCTCGGTAGACAACTTAACAATAAGTTTTGAAATCATAGTTTATATTTCACCGAGTTGAATTATATGATTGAATTTTTTTTGAGATACATCTGGAGAAATTTGGGACTATAGGATAATTTTGTGAGGGCACTGAGTCTAACTAATTCACCCCTCATCTCAGTTATTCTAACAATTGGTATCAGAGCTATCGGTGCTTATCAGGGAGTATACAGTGCTTATCAGAAAGTTTTAAAGGACTTGATCTAAAGATCACAAGATGTATAAGAGAGATGCACATAAGATGAACAAGGATAACTTCTAGACATGGAAAAGCAAAATGATATTATACCTATCAGGAATTGCAAGCAACATTGAAGATTTTTTGGACAGTGAGTTCATATTACCTACTGGACCCTTGATAGTGATTCACGTACTGATTTTGAATTTGAGTACATCAAGAATTGTACAAGTGCCAAGCAGATGTGGGATCAACTTACAACAATTTATGGAGGAGATGTAAATGTACTAGGATCCAAAGCTGAGAGCCTTCGTGGAAAGTTTGATGATATGAGAATGAAGGAAGGAGAGGACATCACACAATACAGTACCCAACGGTAAAATAATTTGTGAATGCTATTCGAGGATCTGGTGGAACCATTAATGAAGACACAATTGTGAGTAAGATTCTCAGAACTCTATTGCCTATTTATTCTATAAGATGTTATGCAATACATGAAATGAGAGCTGCACCTAGAAATAACATTATTGTTCATAGTCTTGTTGGAAGATTGATTTCTTTTGAGTTGAATAACTTTGACAATAGTATTGTACCATCTATGGAGTCTTCATTTATGTCTACTTTGAAAATTGGCAAATCTAGTAGCAAACACATAATCAGAAATAACAGTGACAGTGATAGTGATGACAGGGAACTTGATGAACTTGAAGCTTTAATGGTTAAAAGATTACATGGAGTTAAAGGAAAAGATACAAAGGTAAACTACCTTTGATATGCTTTAACTGTAAAGAGATTGGTCATTTTGTTGCAAGATGCCCTAACAAGAAGAATGATGAGAGAAATGATAGATCCAATGACAAAAAGGATGATCGAGATTTTAGAAGCAACTGACAGTATGATAGAAGAGATAACCGAAATTACAAAGATAAAGGTAAGAAAACCCATTACATTGCTGAAGATAATAATAATGGTGGATCTGACATTGATGAAGATATTGAGAGAGAGTTTTGTAGCATTGAAAGATGATTCAGGTGAAGATGAAAGGTATGTAGAAACATCACTTATCTCTAAAGTTAGTAAACATGATATTTGGGTTATTGATAGTGGTTGTACACATCACATGACTGGTGATAAAGGAAAATTTGAATTTCTTGAATATTATGACGGAGGATCAGTAAGAATGGGAAATGATACACCATGTCAAGTGAAAGGAAAAGGTATTATTATGTTGATTAATCAAATCAAATGTGAAAATCTTTATTGGGTAAAAGGACTTAACTACCACATGTTGAGTGTTTCACAGTTGAATAACATAAGATACCGAGTTGCATTTGAGAACCAAAAGGCAAGAATCTGTGATGGAAAGGGAAAGTTGATTGGTATTGGTGAACAATATAGAGGTAACTTATTCTATCTTGACACAACTGAAACTACTTGTTTATTCACAAAGAATGAAGACATATGGTTATGACATAAAAGAATTTGTCATGTAAATTTTGACAACATGGTTAAGATTAGTAGAAAAAGAAAAGTTAGAGGCTTACCGAGCTTATCTAAACCAGACCATGTAATGTGCAAAAATTGTCAAATGGGTAAGATGTCAAAATCTAGTTTCAAGAGCAAGAATTTCTCATCTAATGACATTTTGGAGTTAGTTCATACAGACCTATGTGGACCAATGAGAACTCAAAGCTATTTTAGGGATAGATATTTTATTTTATTTGTTGATGACTACTCTAGGATGATGACTATAATGTTTCTAAAAGAAAAATCTGAAGCATTTAAGATGTTTAAGTGGTATAAAGAGAAACTGGAAAAAGAAACTGGTAGAGATATGAAGTGTTTGAGATTTGATAGAGGAGGTGAATTTATTTCTGATGAGTTTACTAACTTTTGTAATGAGAATGGAATCAAAAGACAAGTTTCTGCACAAAGGACACCGCATCAGAACGAGATTGCTGAAAGAAGGAACAAATCAATTGTTGATTGTGCTAGTTCATTGATGATTGAAAATCAAGTCACACAAACATACTAGAGATAAGAAGTTAGCACAACAGTCTACACACTAAACCACGTACAACTAAATAAAGATTCAAACAAAACACCTTATGAGCTATGGTATGGTAATACTCCCAATGTGAGCTATTTTAGAATATTTGGAAGTAGGTGTTATATTCTGAAAAATGATTGAAATGGAAAATTTGATTCAAAAAGTGATGAAGGAATATTTCTTGGATATTCTACTAAGAGTAAAGCTTACAAATGTTTGAACAAGTCAACTAACAAAATCATTGAGAGTGAAAATGTAAAAGTTGATGAATTTGTTGAGTTAGATGATGAAGACAACATGAAAGAACTAGAGGACTACAATAGATTTGTTTACTGGGAAGATCCTAACACTATACCAATGTAGATGCCTAGTGTTACCGGGCAACAAACTAATTCTACCAGGCAATAGACTAATGTCACCAAGCAAAAGATAGCACAAACTGAGAATAAGGAAAATGATGAAATAGAAGATCATGAACCAGAAGACAATGTAAATATTGAAGAAGAAGATGAAGGACCAAGAACTGAACCTATACTTGCTAGATATGTAAGAAGACACCATCCACGGGATCATATCATTGGAGATAAAAGAGCAACCATATTGACAAGAAGTAAGTTCAGAGATGACAATTGTTTAATTTGTGAATTTGAGCCTAAAAATGTTAGAGATGCATTAGAAAATGAAGAATGGTTTAATTCCATGAATGAAGAAATTGAGCAGATACAAAAAATAAGACATGAACATTAGTTCTAAGACCGAGTGATAAAAATGTCATTGGCACCAAATGGATTTTCAAAAATAAATTGAATGAAGATGGGAATGTAACCATAAATAAAGCAAGATTAGTTTGCAAAGGGTATGCACAAGAAGAAGGAATTGACTATGGAGAAACTTTTGCACCCGTTGCTAGACTTGAAGGAGTAAGAATACTACTTGAATATGCTACATATAAAGGATTCAAGGTATATCAAATGGATGTGAAATCCACATTTTTGAATGGAATACTTGAAGAGGAGGTATACATTGAACAACCTGAAGGATTTGTTGATCCTGATCATACACACATGGTATGTAAGTTTTTTTATTTTTTTATTGGTAACATTTTGTATTGATATTGAAGTATGAAAATTACATTATAAAGCCAATTTCATTTGGCTGCCCCATTACATTCACATTGCTTATTTATCTACCCTCGCATCTAACACTATAGACGTAATACTAAAAGCAAAGGGATATTAACATCTCAAAAAACAACAATGCCTTCGAAGATACACCTATAGCTAAAGTTGATGCAAATACAAAACGCATCACCACACTTGGCAATTCCCAAAACAGAGACCCTGGAATATGCCCCGCCACACAGTAAGCCACCCCGCCTCATTTTCCTTTAAACCAGGCTGCAGCGTCATCCTTGGAGAAGTTTGGGATGGCACAGGTCTCCTCCCCTATAACCTTGTGCTTTCCCTTTCCTTGTGCAGTCACCTCACCAATCAGTGATGTATCAACCCACATTTCTGCATTTGTGGGTGCCCCGGTCGCTTCTCGACCTCCTTTGACCAATTGATGCCTCAGGGATTCACATGGAGGGCACACACTCTTCCTAGGGGTCATCTTCTTGAAGCCCTTATGTTCAGCCTCCACCTCCCCAATGTTCACCTGCAGGAGGGTGAGCATCTTCTGCCACGCCTTGGAAGCCTTCGACAGATGTACTTCCTGAGGGATAGTAGATGACCAAATCACCAGGGGTTGCATGGAGCTGTTTCCACCTCCAATTTGCCTCCATGGTTCCAATCCCATATCCAGCCTGACACCCAACTCGGCCCTATTGAAAATTTCATCCACCCCCAGTAACCACTACGAATCAATGCTTGCATGAATAACCTTACGGACCTCTTCCTTTGACTCCCCAAACATCAGCGCCAGAGCAACAAATAGAGATGCAACATCTAGATTCATCCTCCTCCTCCAGTAGGCATCCATAAACTTTGGGCCGAAAAACTCCATGACAACATTCAGAAAAGTCGTATCTTCGAAGAGGAAGATATGCTTCAGGCGCCTAACCATGATATTCCCCTTGTAGGACTGGGTTTGGTTGCATGATTCCAGTGCAAAGTTAGCTTCCATTTCGACTGCTCTACCTCAAACCTGCTCAAAGTGTGCCGAGAAAAGGCTAATTCCCACTTTAAATGCACCCAAGAAGGATCTGGAAGATGCGCCTATACTTACTGCTCGCAAATTATCACATGTGTGGCATTACTCTCCAATGAGTGTTTAATACGGGTAATAATTATGCATCCTTATAACAAGTGGATGAAAAGCAATGAAAGTCGATTTCAAATTAATCCATTTTGAGTAGAGTGAAATCCTCGAATGTGGCATTATGATTTTTGAGGGGTTTATTTGCTCCTAGGTTTGCCAATTTATCGGCCTCCCCATTTGCTTCCCTATACACATGGGAAATCCATAAATCCTCAAATTTTGGCAAGAAGCATCTAATCTGTTTAATATGCTTGTCGAGGTGCCATGACTCCAGGTTGCCTTTCTTGATCCCGTTTATGATGATCTCAGAATCCCCTTCTAGGTGAACCTTTCGAAAGCCCATTTTTACTCCCAATAAAGTCACATCTTTTGCAGCTTCACACTCTGCCTCATTGTTGGTTCCGTCTCTTAACCTCTTTGCTGCAAGCACTGTGATGTTGCCTTCATAGTCCCAAGCTATGCATCCACTCCCGGACATGCCTGGGTTACCTCTGGCTGCCCCGTCAAAATTAATTTTGATCCAACTTTCGTCTGGTGGTTGCCAAGCACACCTCATTCTTCGCAGGCAAGGAGTAACCCTTGAAGGCCCATTAACGAGGTGACATGGTATGTAAGTTACAAAAAGCTTTATATGGACTAAAGAAAGCACCAATAGCATGGTATGAAAGACTGCATTCTTATCTCATAAGTATTGGATTTATTAGAACAAGTGACAACAACAATTTGTATTTAAAAGGAGGAAATGACAATAAGACACTTATTGCTGAAATATTTGTTGATGATATCATATTTGGAGGTAATGATAACTTATGCACTTCATTTGCTGATGAAATGAGGAATAATTTGAGATGTCGATGTTTGGTCAGATTAAATTTTTTCTAGGATTGCAAATTTTACAACAATCTGTAGGAATATATATATTACTCGATCAAAATACATCAAGGAAGTACTAAAGACATTCAAAATGGAGGAATCAAAACCAGTCGAAACACCTATGGTGACAGAATGCAAATTAACAAAAGAAGACAAGACACCTAAGGTAAATTAAACCTTGTATAGATCTATGATTGGTAAATTGATGTATGTTGTTCACACAAGACCAGATATAGCACACATAGTGGGAATAGTTGCAAGGTTTTCTGCTAACCCCAAAGAGTCACATATGATAGCTGTTAAAAGGATTTTTAGATATTTGAATAATACTAAGGATTATGGACTATGGTACAAAAGAGAAGGAAAATTTGAATTGAAATTCTATAAAGATGTTGATTGGGCTAGAAATATAGATGACAGAAAGAGCGCTACTTGTGGAGCATTCTTAATTGGAGAAAGACTAGTTACTTGGATTAGCAAGAAGCAAGGATGCATATCACAATCAACTGCAGAAGTAGAGTATGTTGGTGCTGCTGCAAATTGTTCTAGCATAGCATGGATAAAACAATTATTGAAGGGAATGAATGAGGAGATCACCGAACCAGTGATGATTTATTGTGATAACACAAGTGCTATAAATATTTCAAAGAATCTAGTGATGCATGCAAAGACAAAGCACATATCTATAAAGTATCACTACCCGAGGGAACAAGTACAAGACAAACAAGTAATACTAGAATATGTACAATAAAAAGAACAACTTGTAGACATATTCACAAAACCGTTACCGAAGGATACATTTGAGTAGTTGAGAGGTAGACTAGGGGTTTTTCCCTTCTCTATTTGTAACAACGCAGATTAGGAGGTTGCATCAACCTACATGACATCAGAATATCAATCATGTTGATGCAAAGCTGAACAAGAACAACACAGAGATATCAGTACACTAAAATGTACCCACTACACCAAAAATCAGGGATATTTTATTTAGCTACTGAAGAGCTACATATTTATTTTTGGCATTGTTGTCAAAGGGAGAGAGTTTCATGAAATCTAAAGGATAGAGTTGACACATCTATCCATCCAAGGGATAAAAGAGAAATGGAGAGACATATCTAAAGTACATAGAGATTCAAGAGTTGAAAATTCAAAACAACAGGGAGAGTCTGCATAATGCATATTTTGTTTATACTGACACAGATTATATTTAAGTTAGGGAGAGGTACTGAATTGTCGCAGTTGTAGAACAAAAGTTTGGTATTTGTTGTATGGCATATTATATTGCATATTTCATATTTTGTTGCCATCAATGCCAAAGGGAGAGATTGATGAACTATAATTGTTTATATGTTTGAAGTCATTTGTTGATATTCAACCGAGTTGCAAAAGTGATGATAAACATTATCAATTAATGTATTGTCATTTATATCAACTTATTTGAGTGTTATTATGGTGGAAAACATATATCATGTATTGAAGATTTGGAACAAACAATGTTTATGTGGTCATAATAATGAAGAATTCTATATACATCGAGTAGTAGTGTAAACTGAGTAAAACACAGTGTATACCGAGCGCCAGTGTTAACCGAGCAAGGGATTGTCGACACAACTATTGATAAAGAAATTAATTCAATTTAACGCTGACTAAAATGTTGAGATGGAAATTGATAATTTTGAGGTAAAAGACAAAGTTTGTTATTTTATCAAACGGTTATGAAAATTCAAGGAAGATCAGACAATAGAGATTGAAACATGTTTTTAACACAACTATGGAGGAAGGATCAAGCGGGAAAATGATCGATGGAGATTAAGCGGCAAGATTTGAAGGATGAAATTTAAATGATACATGATGTCTATAAGAGACAAGAGATTCATTTGAGAATTACGGATGCACATAGATACTGAAGCATACATGTGAATTTTATGCATGACTGATCAAATTGGTTAAAGACATAACTGAGTGCAATTCTGCAGACATCATCGAGCAAACATAGGAAAGAGGATTACCGAGTAGAACAAGATGAAGAATGAGATAAACTGAAGAGAAAAAAATGATTAGAGGTATTATGTACTTAGAATAGATCTCGATATCTGCAAATCAGAGTTCTATTTGAATCAGATCATTACTGTATCAGTTTAACCATTGTTCTACAGATAAATCTCTTAACCGAGTGGGATAGTGAATCCTTATAGAACATTCAGAGAATGTTAATTGTTTTCTAGTTGACCCCATAGTGAATGCATGGTTAAGAGAGAACTAGTAGTTTCAAATCCTCTAACAAGGTCACATTTAACAGTGTGCATTATAGCCTTTAACAGGGTTGGCTCTTCATCGAGCTCACTTCAAAAGAGTGAAAATATTTTGGGTTACCGGTCCCAGGTGGTTTTTCCCTTAATAGGGTTTCCACATTAAAAATCTATGTGGCAATGTGTATGAATGTTGTGGATTGTTATTTTAATTTACACTTTATTTTATTGACCTAGATCGGTGATCATAGTATTAATTTACTGATACTCGGTAGACAACTTAGCAGTAAGTTTTGAAATCATAGTTTATATTTTACCAAGTTGAATTATATGATTAAATTTGTTTTGAGATACATCCAGAGAAATTTGGGATTGTAGGATAATTTTGTGAGGGCACTGGGTCTAATTGATTCACCCCCCCTCCCTCTTAGTTATTCTAACAATATATGATAATATTCTCCCTTTTTTTTCATCTCAGTGTACCTTAATTACTGATATTTATATGAGTACGAGTATGAGATGTAGTTCTATATGGATGTTTTATGATCTTTATGGAATGCTTTTATTATGTTCATGCACATGATTATTGCCTTATGATGTGGATGCAAATGTATGGATGCATTAATTGGATTATGTATATGCATATGTATAACATTAATTTATCTTATGGTATGAATACACATGTTTATGACTTATGATATGGATGCATGATTTTTATGTTATGAATTCATGATGTAAATGGATGAAATGTTGTTTCTTGATTTTTTGATATATATGCTTGTGATGATATGCAGATGGATATTGTCATGCCATGGACATGCTATGTAGGTGTTGTTTTGTGTCAGTAATTAAAGTCTCAACCATAATAAGAGATATTGTATTTTGTCATGCTCGATTGGTGCAAATTAGATTTTCCTCCTTGGAATGATGTGATATCAGCTATTATGAATGCAATGCCAAAAATGATATGCAACCTCCTAGAATGAAATGCAACTTCCATCCTTTTCTTTATTATGTGCTTGTTTTCATCATTGAGCTTTATTAGAATGATTTTGATACAACCAACATTGGTACATCAGCAACCATGTTAGTATGAATATCATGTTTCTCGGATGCCCAAGCATATACAATTATCATTGGTACATAGTCAACCATGATAATATAAATACTACTTGCGATAGATGTGTGAATCAATACAATCATCACTAGTATTTGTTTGACCATGATAATATGAATACCAATAGTTTTAGATTTTATATTGCAATGTGATACAAGCATCAGGATATGACATATCATGATGACCTGAGTATCAATTGTGTCAACAGACAGTGAATGATGCATCCCACTTCCATCTAGGGTTCAAATAATCAGAGTCGAGGTATGGGAGGTGTGTCCACCTTGTTGTGGAGGCTCTTATCACAGACACCCAAATTATTTGTCCTTCAATTTCCTTGGAACAAAACATCCTACAGGCAAAAAATAAAAAAAATTTCATACTCCCTCCTTGATCTTCTAGTACATCGACTCATGGAATTTCTCAGGAGATAAGATAATTATCAATCGATCAACTAAATAGACAAGATAAACATTCTCCTGAAACAAATATTTGTTGAGGTCTCAGAGTTAGAGCCTTTTGTGTAGCTATATTTTTGTCATCATAGACCACCTCAAATAGCTATGCAAACCACAAGCAGAAATCAAATAAAATATCTTTCCCCCTGTCCTTGCATTTCTAGCATTGGAGCATCACTGAATCACTCGGGAGACATGATAAGCGAAAAATCAAAATGAACAAGTAGCCATCAAAGAAAAATATGTTGAATTCCTTCTTGCTTCTCTAGTACTTGTACATCACAAAGTTACTTAGAAGTAAGAATCCTTACAATCATACCACATGACTTGTCATTTCTGTACTTGTGTCTGTTGATTGGTGATATTGGGATATTGGATCAATTGATGAAAAGATGAATGTTTAGAAACAATTTTGTTTGCTGATTGATATTGAAAAAAAATATTGTTTGATTGGTGATATTGAAAAATATCATTGTTTGATTGGTACTATTGAAAAATACCATTATTTGATTGGTGATGATGGATTTACCCTAGTCAGAACAAATTGTCCCCTTTATATAGATAAGATTTGATTTAAAGCCATGATGACAAGCGATGGACCTAGCAAGAAACAAGGTATGGTAGGAGCCAAGAGAATCTCACTCCATGTTGAATAATTAACAAAGCATTGATAGACGGAGCAACTAGCTTACAAATGGTGCATGTTTACCAGGTTTACACCACTTTTGAAATTTCTATTTTTTTTAACAAGGTGCATGTTTGCCAAGTTTTCACCAAGGCGCGTTTTTGTTTTTTGATTTTTGTATTTTTCCTTTTTCTCTTTTTTTTTTTTTTGTATTTTGATTTATTTTTTATGTTGCCCAAGTGCTTGTTTGCCAAGTTTTCACCAGGAAAACCATTTTTCCAATGCTTTTTCTACTTTTTAGGATTTTTCAGGCTCAATTTTCACTATTTTTTAATTTCTTCAAGAGTTTTTCCATTGTACAACTGTTACTTACAACGATCTAGGAATAAAACATCTTTAAATGAGTGGTATTGATTGGATTAGGAAGTGAATCTCCTTCTGTATTGGCCAATTGATAAGCTCTAGATCCAAATACATCTGTGATGATAAAAGGTCCTGACCAATTTGGTTCAAACTTGCCTTTCCTTTCACTGTGTTGTTGATTTTTTGGATTTTCACATAGCACCAGATCTCCTACTTGAAACGCACGAGGTTTGACCTTCTTGTTGTATCCTTTTGCCTTTCTCTTTTGATAGCCTTGTAGATGTTCAAAAGTGTCTTAAAGCATTTTAGCCAGCAATTCTAGGTCTTGCAACCTGGAAATTCTATAGTGATCATCTGTGATTAACCCTTGTAGTGATACTCTCAAAGTTGGTATTTCTACTTCAATAGGTAGGACTACTTCTATGCCATAAACCAAAGAATAAGGAGTGGCTCTTATTGGTGTTTTAATACTTGTGTGATAGGCCCACAAAGCCAGATTTATTTGAACATGTCAGTCTCTGCCAAAATTATTGATTGTGCATATTAGAATCTTCATAATGTTTTTGTTGCTAGCCTCAGCATGTCCATTTCCTTGAGGGTAATAGATAGATGAGAAATGTTGAGTAATTTGGAACTTTTTGTAAAGAAGAAAATATTGATGATGGTGTTGATCTCCTAGATAGTATTTGTAAACTAGATGTTCATATGTAGAAGAGAGCAATGCCATAATTTAATCCTTTACATTTAATTTACATTAAAATTATTTAAAGATTATATTGAAATTGGGAACAAAGATTAAAGGAGTAAAATACCAACCTTACATCATAGAAGATATGAAAATGCCATTTTCTGAAGCCTGTGTTAAGTTTTTGGAAAATCTAAGACCGGATCTAGAATGGAAACGCATAGACGAACAAAACCCATAAATATTTTTCCGTTCTGAGATAGTTCCAATTTGCACCCTCAAGTTAATGTCACCATTTGCCAGAATTTTTGATTGTGCCCTAGGTCACAATCGACCTAAAAAGTCTCAGATCAAAATTCTATTTTTGGATGTTGGAAGTTTGCTGAAAAGGGTATCCAGATTTGTACTCCGTTTCACTGTTCCCAAACCTGTAACTCCCAAAACAACAGCTAGAAATATCAAGCCCCCAAGGCTAAAGTACTCCTACCAAACTCACAATCCATAATTGCTACCCCATGATAATATCCTTTGAATGCTTGAAGGTTTAAAATGGTGGATCCAAGAAGAAGGAAAGAAGGAAGATGTCTTTCTTGCTTGAAAGAAGATCCACAATGACTTGTCTATGAAGTGCTTGAGAAGATATATTAATGCATCATCATGTCTTGTCCTTCTATATCATCCTCTTGCTTTCTTGCATCATCATCATGTCAAAATCATAATTGCATCATATCCTCTTACGATTCTTTTCCATGTCCAAATGAAGGCAAAAGAGAGTGTTTATATAGAGATCTCAATATAGACCTCCTAGGGCAATGCAAGGGACCCAAATTCAAATTTCACCTTTAATTATTGTCCAATTACAATCACCAACCAAGGAGGGGATGTATTAATCTGAATATTGGGGAAAACACTTCCGCATCCAGACCGGGGGACCTATTTTAAGTTTTAGAACCCCGATAGGCTCCAAATTTGAAAGTGCGGACCATTACTGACAAAGGTCAAGGTCAACCTCAACCTTGACCTAGGTCAATGTCGACCTCGACCCTAACCTAGGTCAGGGTTGACCTCAACCCTGAACTGAGGTTTTAGGCTGGTCACCTTGGGAAATATGTAAGATTCCTAGGTCAACTGGGGACCCAGGAAGGTGAGAAAACATATCAGGATGTTACATAGAGGCACAGAGGCCTATGAGTAAGTGTGATGAAGATTTAGGAGAGTCAATACATAGGTTCTACCCAAAAAGATGGAATCATAGAAAGGGAGATTAAGGAGGTCCTACAGGACACTAACCCTAATTTCACCTAGAAATGCAGAATCAAATGCATGTGCATCCTAAATGCAAATCTAATATGAAAATGTACTAAACGAGGGTGCTAAACCTACCAAAATGGAAGTGCTTCCATTTTAAGATGATACACATTTTATAGAGTTCAGTTACATCTTTTTTCTTGAATTGTTTACCATTATTTGTCACTATTGATGAGGGAATACCATATCGATAGATAATATATTTAAGGATAAATAGTGAAATTTGTTTCCCCGTTGCAGTTATTAGTGGTATAGCTTCAACCCACTTAATGAAGTATTTTGGTGATGTTATAATGAACTTGTGTCCATTGGAAGAAGATGGGTAAATTTGACCAATCAAATCAAAGGCCCACTACTGAAAGGCCCATGTGTAATGAAGGGTAAAAATTCTTTGCTGGTGCATGTATGAGATTACCATGAATTTGGCATTTCTTACATGATTTTGTGAGCTTGATGACATATTTCTCCATTGTGGGCCAATAGTATCTGATATGTAAGAGTTTATTAGCTAGACTAAGACCATTTGAATGTGATCCACAAATACCTTCATGTAAAGTGTCATTTGATTCTTCAATTTCTAAGCATCTTAGTAAAGTACTGTCAAAACCTATTTGATATAAATCATCATCTATGATCACATATTTGGAGTCTTGGTGAATAAGGTTTCATTTTTTGTTTTTGGATATACCATCAGTTAAAGCATTAGTCTTGAGGTAATCAAGGATTTGTCAATAGTAAGGAGACTCACAACTCACACTTTGGCATACTAGTTTAGAGTCAAGAAAGTCATAGGAAGGATAAGGTAATTCTTTCACCAAGAATTCATAACACGCTTGATTGTCTGACAACTATAGAAAAGATGTTAAATTGGCCATTGCATCCACCACCTGATTGTTTGCACAAGGAATGTGCTCAAATGTTATGCCTATGAAGTACTTCTTCAAATCATCCACCATGTTTTTATATGGCACCATCTTGTCAGCCTTAGTCCAATATTCATTATTGATCTGATTTATTATCAACTGGGAACCACCATATATATGGAATTTCGTGATCTTCCATTTCAATGTCATTTTCAATCTATTGACTAATGCCTCACATTTCACAATATTGTCGGTACATGGGAATATAGTTTTGTATGCTTTGGGTATTGTGTATCCTTGTGGTGAGATGAACACTATACCCACTCTAGATCCATGTTGTGTAAAGGAACCATCAAAATACATTTTCCATGAGTGATATGTGATCATTAGGATTGATTCATCAAGGAATTCCACCGTTAGAGGATTGTTTCTTGGTAATGGTGCCTCAACGAGCTAGTCTGCGATGATATTTCCTTTGATAGCTTTGCGTTCCACATATTCTATATCAATTTTTCTGATAATCATCACCCATTTAGCCAATATCCATGTTAATGTTTCTTTGTTGAGGAGATATTTTAAAGGATCAATTTTGGCTACCAACTTGATCGAATGTGCCAACACGTAATGTCTTAACTTGTGTGATGCAAATACAACTGCAAGAAAAGATTTTTCCATAGATATATAGCTAAGTTCATATTGCACCAGTATTTTTTTGATGTAATATATCACTTGTTCTTTTCCCTTTTCATCTTGTTGTGCTAAGAGTCCCCCAATAAGGTGTTAGTAGGTGAGACATATAGCAATAATGGATTTCCTAGGATTGGAGCCATGAGAATTGGTGGATTTGATAGATACTATTTGAATCGATTAAATTATGTATCACATGTTTCATCCCATTGGTAGGTGATTCCTTTATGCATAATCTTGGTAAATGGTTGTGCTTTATCAACTAATTGAGAAATGAATCTTCAAATTGACTGTAGCTTGCCTTGTAATGACCACACTTGGCTGATATTCTTGGGTGGTTTTGTTTCCATGATTGCTTTTACCTTTTCTGGGTCTTCCTCAATTCCTTTAGCAGAGACTATGTATCCTAGGATCTTTCCAGAAGTAACCCTGAATACACACTTCTTTAGGTTTAACCTGAGCTTAAAGTGTTCCATCCTGTCTAAAATCTTAGATAAATCCACTAGATGTTCTTTACTATTGTGAGATTTTCCTAGGGTGTCATCGACATAATCCTCCATGGTCTTATGCATCATGTCATGAAAGATTGTGGTCATCGATCTTTGATATGTTTCCCCTACATTCTTAAGTCTAAAGGGCATTAAGTTCCAACAAAAAGTGCCCCAAGGATAGGTAAAAGCTATTTTGTCTTGATCTTCCAGAAATTTTTTAATCTGATTATAACCTTATAACCCATCCATTAGTGATAACATCTCATATCCAGTTGTAAGATCCACAATGGTGTCTATATTTGGTAGCAAAAAATTATCTTTTGGACATTCTTTGTTTACATCTCAAAAGTTTGTACAACATCTGATGGACTTGTCAGGTTTAGATACTAGAACAATATTGGATATCCACTCAGCGTATGCAATAGCCTTGATAAATCTCGCTATCAATAGTTTTTCCAATTCTGTTTTAACTAATAGTGGGATATGAGGATGCATTTTACTTAGTTTATGTTTGACAGACTTCACTCCAAAAGCTATGGGTGATGCATGACTAGATTAGGAACTATTCATGGCATGTATGAATAAGACCACGCTAAATTTATCTTCTTCTCTTTGAAAAATTGTGTGAATTCTTATTTTTCCTATGCAGATAATGAGTGAGAAATGTGTATGATTTGTGGTTTTTCCTCTGTACCAAGATTGATTGGTTGAGTAGGTTCTATGAGCACCGGTTATCGTTCTTTAGAGTGTTATGGAAAATATCAAGTTTTCCATACTCTAGCGCCTCAGTGAGTTTTTTACTATTGGATACATCCTTTATTTTTACTTTTTTTTTGGATCTAAGACTGTCATATAATGGTTTTCACCCTCAAATCTTTTATTTCTTTTATCTTTGCTTTTATGACTAGAAAACTTGATATTTTCCCTAGTCGACTATATGTTTGATTCACTGGTAGAAGGAGTTAAGGGTTATATTGCATTAAGGTAACAAGCTATAGCATGGTCATTGGGAAACATAGGTATATCTACAATTTCAGACAAGGTCCAGTCAATGAGTTCAGGGTGGACTATTTGCAAGTTATCGTTAGGATCGATTTCAACTGTCTCAAAAGTCATGATTGAATTGTGTTCATAGCTTTCACATGTATTGACAAGGTTTATACCAACACTTTCCTGAATATCATTTAGATAAAAAAGAATCTCACTATTCTCACTCGAGTCATCATCAATATTGTGTGAACTAAATACAAATGGTCTTACACTTGAGCTTTGTCACTCTTCAAATCAAAATGCATATTTTTGTATCACATCTACTTGAATGTCCATTGTTACATCAAAAAAGGAGTCTCATTCATATTCATTGGAGCTTGTCTCAACATAATGTGGCCAATTTAGAACATGAGTGATTGTCACTAGTTGCCCCCAGATAGGATGTATTTTGCTTGATTCACTTTCATGTAAGTCATCAAATTCATATTCATGGGAATTAGTTTGACTATCTTCTGATCTATTCAAAAGTTGAGAAATAGTCATATGTGTTACTTCTTCAGTTGTGTTAACCTCAAGTTCTTGAATACTTGGTTGAGATGGTTATGCTTCTTCTTGACCCAAGTCATCCATCTCTTCTCTTGGTTGTGTGATCTCTTGAGATGATTGTTACTGTAATACTGGTTCTTTTTTATTTCTCAATGAATGAGGAACGTATAGCTCTCCTTGATATTGAGGGTTTTATTCTTGTACATGTAGCAATCATTCATATGAGAAGGTAACAACTTTAGAATCTTCCTTTGATTATTCATTCTCCTGATAAAAAATTGGTCCCTCTTGAATGAGTGGGATCTTTTTTTCCTCTTTGTACCCTAAGCCCATTTTATCTTTGGGATCTCTGAATTTCGTGAGAATTGGCTCGACAAGACCTTTATTTTTTCTGATGGATCCTTGTCCTTGATATCCCATTTGTTTCATAATACGGAGACCACATCCATATTGTTGAGTTGAAATGTGAACATGTTTAACCTCTTGATGGGACTCATATTTTTCCTTATATAACCACTTTAGTACCTCATTGTCCTCATTTTCCTCTGCTACTGATTTACCTCTTACAAAGGTTCCATTATATATAATTTGTGCTTTAGGCTTTGTGGACATTGTAGACAATGAGGGTTTTCCTTGTGATCTTGGTGAAAGAGGTAGTGATGTTATTGAGAGTAGTTGGTCTACCTTGTATTTGTCAATCCCATTATCTTGTAATTTCAGTTTATTTTCAAATTCTCTCAGAATGGCTGATGTTGAAATTTTTGGATGTTGTTCTTTTGTGACTTCTCTGTTATGGGGAACCATTCTTTCATTCGATTGGCAAACATTGTTACAGGATTGGAAATATCTTGTGTTTGCTGGGATTGTGATCTCTTCTTTATTATACGAAAATTTCAAGAATTGGTAGAAAGTTGAAGGAACTAGCTGCATCTCATGTATCCAAGGTCTTCCTAAGAGAATGTTATATGATAGATTCATATCTAATACTTAGAATACCACATTTCTCTCCATGGGCCCAACTCTGATTGGAAACATTACTAACCCCTTAGATGACCTTTCCTCATCATCTTATGCTTTGATATTTATTCTCTTTTTGGGGTCTACATCTTGATATGATAATCCCAATGCTTTGACTAGACTTAGAGTACAAATATTCAAGCCTGCTCCTTCGTCTATCAATACTCATTTTCACTATGTGTTTATGGATCAACACTTCTATATGTAAAGGCAATTTATGTGGGTGACTTAGATCATTGTCATCTTCTTTTGAGAAGGATAAGTAGTGTGGTGTAGTAAAATGTCCAACCATGGCTTGAAATTTATCTACATCTAAATTTTTGGGAACAATTATTTCAGCCAAAAACTTTTCCATAATCTCTTTGTGTGATGGGGAAATTTTGAGTAGTTCAAGAATATATATTTGTGCAGGAGTTCTTTGCAATTGACCAACCAAACTATAATTAGATGATGAAGATGATGAGGCTTATTTGGTTGATGTTGGTTTTGATGATGTCGGTGATTTTGGAGAATCCCCTTTCAGTGTTACTTTAGCTTGACCTCTCATAACTACATTAGTAGATTTAGCTTGTTGCTTGTCTTTAATTATGATCACATTAACGTGTTGATCCCAAGCTTCCAACATTTTGATAGTTTTATCATGAGAATAAGTATAATTTACTTGATTTCCTTTGGTGTTGGATGATTCTCCTTTCACATAATTGGGCAATGGTGTTTTAAATGTCATATGGTCCTAATTCATCTTGTGTCCATCCACTATGATTACTTCATTATCGATCAAGTATTGCAACAAATGTTTAACCTTCATGCACTCATTTGTCTTATGGCCTTTGTTCTGATGATATTCATAATAAGGAGCACCATTCCACCATTTTGGTTTGACCAGTGGTTCATATGGTCTAGCTTTGGGTAGAGTAATAAACTTGTTAGTGAGAAGCTTGTGTAATGCTGATTTGAGAGACTCTCTGAGAGGTGTGAATATTTGTTTAGGACTATTCATGAAAGGTGGGTTTTCTGCTTTGATTCTTGATTGATTTGCAAGTTAGATGCGATACTAGGAACCTTTGGAGGATCAATACTAGAAATATTAAATATTGGCTGCTTTGGCTTTAGGTGTTGAGAATCCAGTACCCCATCATTTACAATTGTAACATATAAAATAGAGATGGGGCCAAAATGTAAGATAAGAAAATGTGATATATAAAATGTAGGGCGTATGAAATAGATGTTGTTACATTTGAAATTAGAATTTTTATTGAAATGTGTGGGGAAGATAAGATGTCCCTTTTGTCCTTAAATACACAAAGGAAGGATCCAAATTGATTAACCCAAAGGAAGGATCAATGCATAAATGAATCAATCGATTGGAAATAAGAATAAAGAAGAAGATCTTAAATTTCATTTTATAGAAAAGAATGTGTGATAGGTTTAGAAAGATTAAGAAATTTAATTGAAATGAATAGGAGAAAATTACTAACCTTGAAATGTTACAGATATGAAGAATGTTGTTTTCGGGGGTCTGCACTGAGTTTCTGGGAAATCTGCAACCAGATCCGGAACAAAAACGTAGAGATGAACAAAACCCAAAAATCTTTTTCCGATCTAACACAGTTCCGATTTTGACCCTCAAGTCAATGTCACCATTGACCCAAAATTTACGATTCCAACCTAGGGCAAAATTGACCTAAAAACTCTTTGACAGAAAATCTATTTTTGAATCCTGAAAGTTTACCGAAAAGGGTATCTGAATCCACACTCTAATCTATTGTTTCGAACGTGTATCTGCAAGAAAATGGATTTGTTTATTGGGGGGGGGGGGGGGGGGGGTTTGCCTTAGTCAAACCCAGGTTTTGGAATTAACCTCAAAGTATAATTGAAATTTCATAAATAAAAAAAGCAAATAGAACAATTCACCTCGCTTATGTAGAAGCCCTTGTGGCGGATTTTAATCCATGGATCCACAAGTATGTATGCACCAAATGGATGTAGAATGTAGAATGTAGGATGTCTCAAATAAATTTCTTATAGATCTTCAACACCAATCTTGAATGGATCATGGAATAGGAAGAGGCTTGGAGGAATGTGGATGAAGAAATCTTCAACGAAAGGGCTCCATAAAGCTTGTATCCTTCAATAGCTACCAATGGACCTTCTTGATGAATTGAGTGCTTGAGAAGTGCTTGAATGCTTGAGAATGGATGAATGCTCCAATGGATACTTGGATTGCTTCAAATATTTCTTATTCACCTTTGGATTTCACTTCTTAAGTCTTCAAGTCCTTGTCTTAGATTGCTCTTGCTTAGGGTTATCAAGTCTTAGAGAAAATGAGAGGAGAAATCTTCCTTATTTATGAATCTAGGGGACAATCTTCTAGAGAGGCCTACATAGGAGAATTAAATTAAAATTAGACCTATACCCCTAGAATAGGACCTATATTAAATAGAATTTAAGATTTTTTGCTCCGAAGACCGAAATAGCCGACCCAGAAGCAAGAATTAATTATTTCCAAAGCTCGACATCTGGAAACCCTGGAAATCTAAAATCTAGACCTTAGGTCAGAAAAAGGTCGATTCTGACCTAGGTCAAGGTTGAGGTCAACCTTGACTGAGAAAGGTCAACTTTGACCCTAAGGTCAAAAATCCCAATTCGCAGTTTTGGGTGTCAAAAATAGGCTGGAAAAACTGGGAAATGGGGTAGAACAGGGGAAAAGCCAGATCCAAGTCAGAGACCCATTCAAGGTGCTTGACATGAAACCAAACCACTTACTCAGAAGGATAAATCAGTCTACAACGGAAGTGCTTCCATTTTATGACTATACATTTAGCCCCCACTTTAGCAAGAGTATGAACTCAATACAAACTCTTGGTAAAGGAGATCATAAAGAAAAAATCATCTTATTGAAATCAAAAGGGACAAAGGAATCCTCAAGCCCCCAGGGACCTAAGTCTTTATCAACCCTAAGATCACGATAAGAGAGACATCACCAGGTAAGGGGAAAGAGAGAGAGGGTGTGATTACCTCACCCAATGAGAACTTATGTCCCATTGTGAACCACACAAGGAAACAATGCAATTGGAAAGATGGAGTTGATCCGCCTAGTGAATGTGGCTACTCACTAGTTAACCCATCAGGTAGATCCGATCTTAAGGAAACCTTCCAACCTTAAGGCATCAAAACACTGTAAATTGAAACTGTAGGGATCAAGAGATCCATATAAATTTAAATTGGAGGGATCAAGAGATCATATAAGGTAAGAATCCATGCTTGAAGGATTAGTCTTTAATCCATAAAGGGAAAAAGTTTTAAGTTTTGAAAATAATTTGAGCGCGCGTGTGTGCAAAAAAGCGAGTAGAGCATATGCTCCCATGTTAAAATCATTGCTTACACTTTATCAGGAGCAATGACTTTAACAGAAACATAAACAACTCTACTGATTACGTTTCCACTATGAGATGTCCCCAAACAAAGACAAATCAAGGGAAATACCACATAAACATACAAAGAACACAGAAGGGGTCTACTTTCTGTGGGGTCAGTATGATCATAGGATAATATGTATATATATATATATATATGATATTATTGCAAATGAATTGACATCATTCCCCCAAAAAAGTAGAACTACAATTACAATGGAGGAAAGAAAACTCAAGAGTTACAAAGAAGAGTCTTTTCGGACCACAACATGTAGACCAAAAAGAATCAGTGCTACCATGTCGCAGATCCAAGCAGAATACACAAGAAAAACATTTACAAAAAATAGCACAAGTACAACATAACATGAAGACTAAATATAGAAGAGCAAAGATACATATAGAGGAATTGTACAACATGTTTGATTCCTTTATCACCTTGCACCAAAAAAGTAACAAGGGTCGTATAAAAGAGTCTAACAAACATTTAGCAAACACAATACGAGAGAAGTACAATACAAAATGCAAACACAAAAAGGGATACCATGAAGGATAAGCCAATTAGGCACATCGCCTGCTCTCCCCATCTTGGTTTAAATCATTTAGGGAAGGTGGCCAACTCACAAGAGGGACTATATCCAATACAGTAGGAATAATAGCAAGTTTGGTGCAGGAGCACCCTTGAGAAACCAATATGTTGATGGTCTCTTGGAATTTTGGGTGTGTGAGTGTGTGTAAGACCCTCTTGTAGGGCAATGTAAATACATAAGGTCATGTGGACCAAGTATGGTTAAGTTAGATTTTATTCAAGCTCTCTGTTTTGTTAAATTAGCTCATTTTGGCTCTTTTAGTGAACTATACTTGATGATGTCATCAACTATCAAGGTGATGTCATGGAGGTTCTTAGGGTCCTTGGATACCATAGGAGGTCTAACTAAGGATAGATAGTCTAGATTGGTGTTAAAACACAAGGAAAGTGAAATGGTGAAAAAGATGTAAAATTGTTGCATAGCAACATTAGCAACTTTTCAAAAGTTGTTGACAACATTTGAGTTGTCTTAAGCATTTCGGTATCTAGAATAGATGAAGTTTAACCAAGGGTTAAAACATCTGAGGTAGGGTATATATGTGGAGACAAACCCTAATTTGGGGGTTGAACAATTATTGTGTACGGACTGCATACTGAACATCAAAGAGTTTGAATGAAAACAAGGTGAAAGTTGATGAAAGTGGATTGAAATTGTGATTGTTATTAGTGGAATCCATTTTTGCATATGTTGTGAAGTGTTTCCAATATCTAGTTTTTTTTTTTTTTACTTTTCCTTTGTAGTTTGCAAATTCTTTTTGTTTTGGACTGTTTGCTGTCCAGTTCTGACTGTGAAGCAAAGATGTGGACCTAACTCCACTTTCCACCAGTGATTCTGTATGACCACTTGGGGATGGAGACTAGGTCCATGGAGATTTTAGAATCTAGAAGGAGGAGCTCTGAAAGTGCTTTCAATTATTTTTAGGATCTTGCCCTAGGTGAGCTACATGAAAAGCTCGGTTAGGAAGATCTAATAACAGTCAGCTTAAAATTGTAGAAGGTTGTTTTCATAAGCCAAGAAGGCCATGGATGTGTTGTATGGTGTTGCGCAGGTACTCTTGATCAAAGAGAGCTGTCCAAGAAACCATCTTTCAAAGTTTTGAAGCCAAAACCACAAAATAGGCCTAAAAACAAGGAAGAAGCCCTATTTTTGAAACAAGGTGTACGGACAGTGTTGAACCTCAAGACCAAGAAAATCTTGGTGGGTTTTTTCCATACTTAAGAACTGTCAAAAAATTTTAGGGGGTTCTTTGAGGAATTTTTGTTGCTTTTGAGAGTTCCTAGATTTGAGGAGGCCTAATTGGGAAAAAGGCTACAAGGCCTAAATAATAGGAATTTAGAACTCGATTGGTACATGACCAATCCTGATAAGTTGAGACCATAAATTAGAATCAAGATTATAGTGAAATGAAGCCCTTGACCTCCTACAACTCAATTTCATGGATGGGGCTTGGAAGGTGAAGATGTGAAGAGTTCTTGCAAAGAACTAAGCGGTGAACTATCAAGATAGGAAGACTTTTGGTGGGAAGGGAAGAATTGAATCTTTCCAAGTCTTAGGGGGTGGATTGAGGAAACCCTAGAGGTCTTAGGAGAGACCTAAGAAGAGTTCAAGCAAGCTTAGAAGGTTACCAAAGAGTCTCCCTATTAGAGTGGTATCAGAGCCCAAGTTCAAGATTTGCGAGAAGAAGTAGTGTAGCTAGTGGATGTTGCAGACCAAGGATTCAAGTGAGGAATCTAGTGAATCTAGCAGGATGGTGACCAAAGCTGAATTGGCCAAGAAAGTGGAAGAACAAGAAGAGGATAACAAGTTGCTGAGAGAGAGATTGGCTCAAATGGAGCAACTCTTGGATGAAGTCTGGGACAAGGCTGAAAGAGTCAAGGACAAGGTAGACTAGAAAGAGGAAAAAGAAGCTAAGGAGGAGTGGGACCTAGATGAAGAAGCACCTACCCCTGATCCAGTCTTACCAGAGGAACCCTTCTTGAAGGCACTCAAAGCCTTAAGTGGTAAAGCCTTGGAGGGTGTGCCACTGTTTAGTGGACAAATGGATGTTGATTTAGTTTTGGACTGGATAGACAGTCTTGAGAATCACTTTGAGTGTGATGGAGTGACAGATGCTCAAAATTTGAAGGTGGCTAAGTCTAGATTGAGAGGACCAGCACTTACCTGATGGAAATATGTCTAGAATGAGATGGAGAAAGAGGGCAAGAGTCCTACTGTGTCATGGAAGGGTATGTTGGCTAAGATGAAACAAACTTATCTCCTGGATGACTATGAAGTTAAAATGCATAGAAAGAGACAAAACCTCATGCAAAAAGACCTTTAAGTCCAAGAATATATAGAGGAGTTTCAAAATTTATGTTTAAGATCCAAGATAGTGGAGGATGAAAGCATTAGATTAGCCAGATATCAAAACGGGCTCAAGTGGTCTATACAAGAGGAGATGAGTCTTGCTACCTTAACAAGTGTGAGACAATGCTATCAAATGGCTTTAAATATAGAAGAAAAGAGCAAGAGAAAACATGATTAGACCTCTAGAGGAAGAGGTAGTGGTCAAGAAAAAAGAGGAAGAGGTAGTTTTGCAGGCAAAGGCAGTGACTATAGGTCCCAAGGTGAAGCTAAATTGACTGAGATAGTCAATGAGACCAGTGGTAGAGGCAGCATGAGTAGAGGAAGAGGAATCCAAGGTGGTGGAAGAGGTAGGTTTGGAGGTTCAGGCAGAGCCTCACACTTTGCAAACATGAAATGTTTTCATTGCAATCAACTAGGCCATCCAACCTATAGATGCCCGGAGAAAGCTTCTAGCTCACATGGTGAGAAGAGGGTAAATTATATTGCCCAAGAAGATAATAACAGTGGTAAAACCCCTAAAATCAACCTTGATTTAGAAAGTGGGGAGAATCTCATGATTAGAAGAATACTCATTAAAGAGCCTGTCAAAGAAGAAGCTAAGCAAAGGAGGGCACTTTTCAGAGTAAAGTGCAAGATTCTTGGGAAAGTTTGCAAGATGATCATAGACTCAAGGTCTACTGATAATATTA
>MU223224.1:589855-654787 GCA_018584345.1 Thuja plicata | reverse complement strand
GTTGAGCGATGGTATTAGTATCATGTGTAGGTAAAGGATTCATATAGATTTGAAGGTTTTGATTAGGAGGAGAGACATATTTGTTCCCATTACCATCAAAATTATCAATAGATAAAGCATTAGAATCGATTAAGTCTTGAACCTTATGCTTTAGAGAATAACATTTTTCAGTATCATGGCCATTTTGGTGATGGTATTGGCAAAAAGCTTTAGAATCAAAGGATTTTGATGCTATCATGGTAGGGAGAAGAGGTCGAATAAGAGGCAAGGTAATCATATTAGCACTTAACAACCTACTCACAATAGAATTTAAGATTCAGAGAAAGGAGTAAACATATGATTCATACAGAAAGCAGTGGATGTAGAAGTGGCATTGTTGGATGCAACAACAACTCGATCAACAACTACATTCACCTGTTTATTGATCTTGAAATAGTTGTTAGGTTTTTGAAACTTATTAGGATGAGGAGCACCATAATTCTTGTCAACTAGAACATGAGCCATTGGAGTGTTGCTCTCAAATTGACTCACTTGTAATTGATAATGATGAAGTGTTGCACAAAGTTGTTGAAAAGAGGTAAATTCAGTAAGCAAAATCTTATCTCTAATATCCTTTTGTAAATTTTAAATAAACATATGATGAATATCAATATCAAGAACAAGATAAGAAATATAAGCATACAAATGCTTAAATCTACCAATAAAATCAGTCAATTTTTCTTTAGCGTTTTGTTTACAATGCATTAAATCAGTTAAGGATACTTGCGTACCAATGTTATTTTGAAATTTCTGAATGAGTGTATTAGAAAGTTTAGGAAAAGAATCAATACAATAAGGAGGTAAAGAACAATACCATTGCATGACCTTGTCATAAAAATTCCTAGCAAACAACTTAGCTAAAATCCTATGATCATGAGCATAATCAATACAAAGGAATTGAAATGTTTTACTATGAGTAACATGATCGCCTTTACCATTGTAATTATCAAGATGAGGCATATACCCTTGCTGAGGGACAGTAGCATGGATAATGTCTAAGGATAAAGGACTACCCATGTCACATGTAGGAATGCTAAACTTGGATTGGGTTAAAGATGCAAGTTGTTGTTGTAAAGATGACACCGTTTGAGCTAAATTGATGATTGTGGAATCATTAGAATAAATAGGTGGCATAGAAATATTAGGAACATCAGGAAAAGTGTAGGAAGTGACAGGAATGGAAGACACAACTGGTGGAACACTTGGAACCACAGTTGGAAGGGGATTGGAATAAGTAAAAGGCACACTATGATATGAAGGTTGTGAGGTAGGTAGAGATACCGATGCAACACTCACATGAATAGATGAAATTGGAAGAGATGTAGTCATCAAAGGAGGAGTGCAAGTAGGAATGCTAGGTAAAATAATAGAAGAAGGTCCCTCACTAGTGACAGGAGGAGTGAATCCCAGATCTTGAGCCTCTTGAGCTAAAGGTTTAACATTCAAATGCACAAGATGAGTGATACCATGCAAGAGATTAACACCTTGATCACTATCATGAAGGAATTTATTAAGAGCCTCTATAGCTTGGATGGAATCTTGATTATGGTTTTCTTAAATAAGCCAATTTACCATTTTATCAAATTCTATTGAAATTTTTTGTACTTGTTCAGGAGAAACTCTTAAAGCATCATCCTCATCATGAGATGAGTGAGAAGAGTTATGCTCCATAGAAGGATTGCAATCATGAGTGGTCACATTGTCATCTGGGATCCTAAGGAAAGGAGAGGAAGGCTCAGGATCAAAGGAACCCACAAGTCTATGGTTTCTTCTAACCGGGATACTATAAGTAGGACTAGAAGTGGTAAAGCTCATACACCAATGCAATGCAAATGAACTAATTTAGGAAACACAAGATTTTGATTTTTAATTTTTGAAATGCAAATGCAAGAACATAAAAGAAAGATAATCTAATATTAATACAATATATAACATAAAAGATCTAAATCTAACACCAAAAAGAAAGAGTTGTCTATCGCGGGTTCACCAAAATGTAACATATAAAATAGAGATGGGGCCAAAATGTAAGATAAGAAAATGTGATATATAAAATGTAGGGTGTATGAAATAGATGTTGTTACATTTGAAATTAGATTATTTATTGAAATATGTGGGGAAGATAAGATTTCCCTTTTTTCTTTAAATACACAAAGGAAGGATCTAAATAGATTAACCCAAAGGAAGGATCAATGCATAAATGAATCAATCGATTCGAAATAAGAGTAAAGAAGATCTTAAATTCTGTTTTATAGAAAAGAATGCGTGATAGGTTTAGAAAGATTAAGAAATTTAATTGAAATGAATAGGAGAAAAGTACTAACCTTGAAATGTTATAGATATGAAGAATGTTGTTTTCGGGGGGTCTGCACTGAGTTTCTAGGAAATCTGCAACCAAATTTGGAACATAAAACACAGAGATGAATAAAACCCATAAATCTTTTTTTGATCTGAAACAGTTCCAATTTTGACCCTCAAGTCAATGTCACCATTGACCCAGAATTTTTGATTATGACCTAGGACAGAATCGACCTAAAAATTCTCTGACAAAAAATCTGTTTCCGGGTCCTGAAAGTTTTCTGAAAAGGGTATCCAAATCCGTACTCTGATCTGCTGTTCCAAACCTGTATCTGAAAGAAAAATGGATTTGTTTGTTGGGGGGTTTGCCTTAGTCAAACCCTAGTTTTGGAATTAACCTCAAAGTATAATTGAAATAGCATAAATAAACAAAGCAAATAGAACAATTCACCTCGCTTATGTAGAAGCCCTTGTGGCGGATTTGAAACCGTGGATCCACAAGTATGTATGCACCAAATGGATGTAGAATGTAGGATGTCTCAAATCAATTGATTATAGATCTTCAACACCAATCTTGAATGGATCTTGGAATAGGAAGAGGCTTGGAGGAATGTGGATGAAGAAATATTCAAAAAGAGGGCTCCATAAAGCTTGAATCCTTCAATGGCTACTTGGCTTGCTTCAAATCTTTCTTCTTCACCTTTGGATTTCACTTCTTAAGTCTTCAAGTCCTTGTCTTAGATTGCTCTTTCTTAGGGTTATCAAGTCTTAGAGAAAATGAGAGGAGAAAGCTTCCTTATATATGAATCTAGGGCACAATCTTCTAGAGATGCCTAAATAGGAGAATTAAATTCCAATTAGACCTATACCCCTAGAAGAGGACCTATATTAAATATAATTTAAGATTTGTTGCTCCAAAGACTGAAACAGCCGACCCAGAAATGGGAATTAATTCTTTCCAAAGCCCGACATCCGGAAACCATGGAAATCTAAAATCTTGAACTTAGGTCAGAAAAAGGTTGATTTTGACCTAGGTCAAGGTTGAGGTCGACCTTGACCCAAAAAGTTCAACTTTGACCCTGAGGTAAAAAATCCTAATTTGCAGTTTTGGGTGTCAGAAACAGGCTGAAAAAGTGGGAAATGGGACGGAATAGGGGAAAAAGCTAGATCCAAGTCAGAGACCCATTCAAGGCGCTTGACATGACCCCAAACCACTTACTCAAAAGGCTAAACTAGTCTACAATGGAAGTGCTTCCATTTTCTGACTATACAACAATATTTTGATTCTTGTTCTAATACTTCAATTTATCTTGGTTATTGTTTGCATTGGTATAAGATCCTTTGAAATCCTTATAAAGACTGATCTCTCCTTTTCTAACCAAGGTATTTTCAATTTTTATCACCATCTTGATCATTTTCTTAAATATTGGAATACACTGAAGTTTAAGATAGTGATTCATCTCTGTTACAAGATTATTAATGAAAATGCCTATCTTCTCTGTCTCGGGAATCAAGTGAGGATACCTTGCAAACATCCTTCTCCATCTCTATAAGAATGAGATGAAAGGTTCATCGACACATTTTTTGGTGTTGTATAGATCGATCATTGTGGCATAATTCTAGATATTATATGAATATTGTTGCATGAATCGATCTACCAGTTCTTCAAAAGTTTTAATCCTAGGAGATAATATAGAAAACCACTTTGTTGCCTGTCCACTTAAGCTATGTGGAAACAACCTCATAAGGTATGTCGGTTCATGAATTAATTCCATACTAAGAGTATAAAACTCCCGTATGTGATCTTTAGGATCAATAATTCCCACATACTTATCATATTTTGGTATGTCCACACTGGGTGAAAATGGTGGCATATGAAGATTGTGATCAAAAGGCATCGAACAAAGTGCGTTTAGTGAATATTTCTTTGGAAGTGTGTCCTTTTCCTTCTTTATGTCAAGAATTTGAGTATTTAATGCTTCAATCTATTTGACAAGTGTAGCCATAGTATTTTCTTCTTGAAAATGGTGGCATATGAAGATTGCGATCAAAAGGCATCAGACAAAGTGCATTTAGTGAATATTTCTTTGGAAGTGTGTCCTTTTCCTTCTTTATGTCAAGAATTTGAGTATTTAATGCTTCAATCTATTTGACAAGTGTAGCCATAGTATTTTGAGTTGTTCAATATCAAGTCCTGAGATAACTTGATTCCTATGGATGCTAGATGCATGAAGTATTTCTCTTTGTCAGCCATTAAGATTTTATCCATGATCTTTTAAAATCTTGCATCTTGTTGGAATTTCTAAATATATTTGTCAGTTATCTCTTCTCCATTGTCATGATTACAATAGTTAGTGTGAGTGGCCCATTCATTCTTAGTTCCTGCCATATTGTCATTATTGGTATGAGATTCTAGATTGATAGTTTCACTAGAAGTGAAAGGGTCTTGATTATGATACTGTTGTGAGTCTGGTACGAGTCATGTTTGAGGAATGTGTCTAATATCAATTTGTTCAAAATGACCACTTCTTGTCCACACCATGTAAGATTGAATAATTCCTGATTTGAGATGGTGATCAATCTATCACCTATTGTTTCAATATTGAATAGACTAGCTTAACAATTTGGTCAAAGTTGATGAAATATTATGTTGCTTAGATGATGTCTGAGATCTTAATGAAGGTTAGATTGACCTTGATAGCAATCTCTAATTGAGAAAGTTTGATGCGACCAATTGAAAATAGTGATAGGTTGTTGAAACAAAGAATAATTGGATTGATATCGAAAATCAAGGTTTGATGTTAGATATCTGTGATGATTGGACCTGAAATAGAAACTTAAAGAATATCCCAAAAGTGAATTAAGTGTGACAGAAATAGTACAGAAATGATCCCTTTTTTATAGACATTAAAACAAATACCAAAGATAATATTCTACAACCAGACACAATGTTTTGAGTGTAGGAAATGACCTTTTTAGAATATGTATCTGGATGACAATCAACAATTTGCAAGATTTTTGATATTTTAGATGTGTTTCTAGGTGTTCTTGTTTGTTCAATTAGGGATACACATACGCGCGAACAAAAATATGTCTTTTGTCTTGACAAGGAGTGTATGTTGTTTAAATTTTTCATGATTATAGCCACAAATGCAAACACACCTATCCCTATGGAATTGGCTTAGCATGAAAATATTTGCTTGCTAAGGTACACACTCAAAAACTAATCAGAATATGATCACTGAAGATCACGCAATAGATCAAGCAATGTCGTATTATCTGACTTCAAGTGCTAGTGAGAGCATGATATGGTGAGTGTCTTGGGGAAGTTACTATCTTCCTTGCATAAAGATTATCACCTTTTGGAGGTGAACTGGGTGGTTTTCTATTCTATGGAATCTAGTAAGGGTCTTTGTTCAAATACATCCTCTGCATCCACGCAAGCATGATTTAGGCGTATAGCCCCACAAAGCACCTTAGCACAAGCAGTCACGTAAACATGATTGAGACCTTTAGGCCCTACTTTATGTTAGGCAAGAGCTGAGTACAAGCTCAACTGGTATTCGACTTCTGAAGCTTTGGCCTTAAGAAGTAAATTTGATTAACGTGAGTTGGAGTGGTGTGGCCTACACCCCGTTCTCACGTGGGTCATTCTCAGGAGATTTTTACCTCAACCGACATGCCCATCTAAAGATTATAACAATAATTGAAATTGGATTAGATTCAAGGGTCTAGGTTTTTTATTTTACCAATGGGAAAAGAGCATACTTCCCTACCTCGTCACCTTTCCCAAACACACCAAACAAGGTTCAATTACCATGATTTTCAAATCAAAACTGAATTTGACTTTGAGTTTCTAATTTTGCCAATGGGAAAAGAGCATAATCCTCTGATCAAATTAAGAGTCAAATTCAAATTCCAATTAGATGCCTAGAAATCTTATCAGCACAAAGTCTAGTTGATCTCCAAGGCAACCTGCATGACGAGCATTAGTAGTTTGATGTTTAATCTCAAATCTCCGTCAATCGCTTCTTTGAAAGCATCTTACATACACTTATTAGGTTGTTTTAATGATCAAACAAAAACAAAACATTAGTCATTAGTACACAATCTTGATCAATAAACAATTCTATGTTTTTGCTCTCTGTTTTACAGACGACAAAACAGTGACCCAAAATGACATTTTACTATAAATGATGAAATGACTACCGAAAATGACTAAATATCCCTCAAATGATGAAATAACTACCATAATTGCTAAAATATCTCGCAGATAATGAAATAAAAGCCAAAAATGATGAAATGAAAGTTTTTTTTTAACCTTCCAGAGATATTGAAATGCTAACAAGAGACGACGAAATGCAAACAAGAAATGCCATAATGAAGTCAAGAGACGACAAAAAAGTCTGAAAGATGATAGAATAACTATCGGAGATGATGTTTTATACTATCTTTTTCCTGTCATGCTGAACAAAATATTAATTTCTCAAAAATGAAGGCTAAAAGCCTCGTGGTGGGGGCCAAAATGTGATTTATTTATTGTACACCTATAAATAATTATACACAACACTCAATAAGACATTCCATTAGTAGGTTAGCCTCCAATTTAATCCAATTTAAGAAATTAACCTACTAAAATCATACTATTGCTTCCTATGCAAGAAGATCCAAATGAATTACTCAAAATGCTCTCAGATTAGCACTAACTCATACTGAATTGACAATCCTATGATGGAAGATTCAAGTAAAAATGCCTAAATACATCTAAAAATGATCTCAATTATACTCCTAAATGCATGACTTAATCACAATTGCTATGAAAATGAACTTAATAATGCTAAATTGCTCCAGAATTATACTAGCATTACTTTGTTACTTGAATGCACTCTAATAATGAAAATGAGCCAAGAAGAGCTCTTTTATAGATTTTCCATTGGAGGGAAAGTAGGAATTCAAATTTGAATTTGAATTCAATGGTTGTGATTCATCCATGAGTGATGGTGGAGATTGAACCTTTGAGTGATTCATGTGATTGAAGCCCATTGGTTGATGAGTTGACTTTGATGCCACTTTGAGGGAATATAAATGAGGTATTTAATTAATTCAGTTTAATTAATACTCTAGCCATGAGATTTTTTTATTTTGATTTGATTTATTAGGATAGGATTAATTAATGAATTAATTGGCTTTTTGATGTTAGATCACTAGATTTATTATTATCGACAAATTATTCAATTAAATTCATCTGAATTAATTACACAATTAAGATTAAAATCAAATTCAATGTCCTGATTAGGACCTAGGGAAATTCATTTGAGATCTAGGCCTCTATTTAGACTAGACCAATTTTAGGTGATTATAGTTTCTAACCGATGAGTTGGAGATGAGGTTGCAGCAGTGATGAGAAATGTTGGTCGTGAGATCTCGGGTTATGATGTGGTTAGTTGTTTCTACCTGAGAGCTAGCTACTAGGCACCATGTATCCAAGTGTTTTAGTTGTGACTGTTCAAAGGAATAAGTAAGATGTCACCACGGGTCTAAAGCCAAAGAGTGTTTAAAGGGTGGCATGCAAGTGGTGATAGATGATTGGATGGTTTTGTTAAGAGAAATCCACCGTGTTGCCACAAGAACCAGGTCGTTGGAGAAAGGGAGAGGATGGGGTCAAATGTAGATCAAATTTTTTTGAAGGGTCAGGATCATATAACTTTAGAATCAAATACAGATCAAATATTTTGAGTAGGACCAGATAACATTGATGTCAAGTTGATAGACATAGTGAAGTACACATGAAAGAGTTTTCAATTGCATATCAAATATTGAATTCTCTTTTCTATAGATATATTGCGGCTCCAGTCTGCTTTCTATTGGCTCTCTTCAATTCGTTAGCTAGTGGCGCTCTTCCAAAGTTTTTGTTGCTGAGTAGTAAGTTTGTTTCTCCCTAAAGTGATCTTTATCTTGTTGCAATCCTTGTTCTATAAAAGTATTTTCAAGATCACTTAGGAGGGGTTCCTATTTTTTGAAGTTTGGAATAGAGTTCCACTAGTAAGATTAGCTGAGAATGATCAACACTGTAATTTATTTTCATAGAGCAATTTAGATGAATTTGTGTTAAGTCTTTTGCAGGTTTTGCATCTGTAGGTTTTATTAATATTGTATGACAGAGATAGCAAGGGTTCTGTTGAAATATAATTCTGCTTCAGATATCTCTAGTGTGTAAAATAAGTCACATTTTAAATGGAATAAAATAAAGAGTTATTCTCATTTAGTGACTTGTTGTGAGATATGTGATTCTCTTTCACGCTTTGATCCAAGGGGTCAATTAAATGCTTGATAGAAGTTGTATATTTGCTAGGTTTGTGCAAGGATTTTGATAAGTAGGCTGGTTAGGATTATTGTTGAAGAATATTGTAAGGCAATATTCTTAGATCATATGTTATATATGAATCTCTGTTATAGGATAATAATATTTCTAATGACTCATATGCCCAATGGGACAAGGCACTGATATTATCTATTGTGGATTTTACAACTCTATTTTTTTTTCAGACTAATGTTGTTTCTTGGTGCAACAAATGATTAAATCACAAATATCTTTACTTTTGTTGTATGTTAGTTGTTTCATCTCATGATCCATAACAATTGAGGATCAATAAGTAGTTAGCCACTACTTAGTATTCTCTTTTTATTATTGAGCCTTTCATGACATTCTACTTGTATTAATGCCAGTCATGGATTTATTATGTGTATTTGAGAGCATTAAAGGTCTACCACCTTGGTTTTGTAGAACCTAAAGTGTAGAGGGAATCAATATCCCTATTAGTTGGTCTAGTCCTCTTTGGAAGTTTAATAATTGGAGTTGGCTTCTCTATAGAATTTGTCGAAGAGTGTGCTGGTAGATTTTATAAGTGTAAACCCTTTTCAGGAACCAACAAGATGGCGACTCTGGTGGGGAAGTGTTATTAAGAATTTATTTAAAACCATCCTGGAAACTCTGGTATCATTAGTCAAAATCAATATTTAGTTGAGTTAGCCCATCTGAGTCACCAACAAGATGATGAATTTACTGGGGAATAGATGCTAAAGTTTTTTGTATTTATCTTAAGACTCTGGTATAATTTGTCAACAAATTTTAAGTGAGTTGTTCCTTGTTTTGTTGAATTAATCCCAGGCCATGTCGTTGTATAGAGTCAAAAGTTTGTTATGAAATGTTCTAGCTCCTTTTCAAGTGAGTCAATTCACATAAGTGTTTCTTGATAATTTCTTTTTATCTTTCAATGTAAGTCTATCCAAATCTGTCCATGTTTTAAGATTGTTTCATATTTTCTCACAAGTTGTGAGTGACAACTCTGAGATCTCTGTTTTACACCAGTGTGCACTGTTTGAGAAGAACAAAAAATAACCAATGGACTTGCAGTAGAGATGAAACAAATTTGATATCTTATGATGAAGTACCTGGTCAAGGAATAAATCCATATGAGATCATATTGTTGGATATGGGGGTGTGTTGTGATGTTGCTGGTTTTTAAGAAGGTTTGAGTTGGGAAGAGGTCTCATCTATTCAAACTATATGTCCTCTACAAAAAGGTGGTGACTCTACCAAATAATTTAATGGATATGTGAAGGTAACTTCAAATATATCAGTATTTGTAGCCACTACAACACTCCGGGTATTTTGTTTTTGATGAGTCAAATATTTTTCCATGAAAACCAGTTGTAAATAATGTTTCCCTATTAAGTGATTTCAGCACTAAGGGAATAATGGTAGTTGGGTGTTACATACTTTTGAGATATTTTCAATTTATTTATTATGTGATAGGTATGTATTACTTATTGAAATGTATAACTTCATGGTGGATATAAAGATCTTGTGATTGCAAAAGTGGAGATGTATTATCAGAGTGATGCTTCATGTTTGAACACAAATGTAATATCAAAGGTTAAGTCTCAATTATGTTCAAAAATATGAGGCAAGAGTAGAAGTCAAAGTCACAAAATTCTTTTGGTGTACCTCCTCCTCTTGACCTTACAAAGGAGACTTATTTATTTGATAAAGTTCAAGAGAAAGAGAATATAAATTTGATAGATCTAAGTGATGATCCTAGATCTGAAGTATCCTTTCCAGATCTTGAAGAGGTCCTTAGAGATATAGATATTTTGAAGATTGAGCTCCTAGAACAAATCATACTGACACTAAGGAAGAGAATGAAGAGAATGGAGGGAGAATAAGCTTTTATCTTTTATAGGAGGTTTATAACTGCACCGAGGGAAGTTCCTTTTCCTCTTAGACCTCAAGAATCCACTCGTGTTGATTTATTTTTTGGCCTTTGTATGTCTGATTCAGTTAGTTGTCCTGCATGTTTGAAAGTAGTATGTATTCAATATGTTAAGAGGTGGATAGAAATGACCGAGGATCCTAAATATGAAGTTGCACATAATGTTGAGCCTAATGATGTTGATAATAAGAGTGATAGAGATCAAAGTGATAAAGATGAGTCCATGAATGATGACATATCTTATAATCATGAAGGTGATGCTTATTCTCAGCATATGGTAGAGGGTGTAGATGAAAATAATGGTTCACTTAGTAGTGAACAAATTTCCAAGTTGTTGACTCATGAATATTAGAAGTATGCAGGTAAGGACAACTTTAGGTCTTTATACCCAACACACATTGAATTTGATAGTGAATATATACCAGATAGGGAAAATTTTGACACATGTGTGTTTGATTTTCCTTATGCTTATGAACCACTTGGTTGTAATAGGGATGACCATGATGTGTCAAATGATGTGAATGCTGATGCATTTTTAGATTCTTCTTCAGTTGAAGAAAAGATAGTTGATGATATATTTTATAGTGCTAATGATGACTAGATTTGTGGTCATATAAGTATAGATTTGAATGAGCCTTTTCTTCAAGGTGTTGGCATGAAATCAAGTATAGTTTGGGATGATAGGTTAGATTGTGTGTCTATTTCAGAATTACAAATTTTTAGTGAATCATTGAAGGGTGATGATACATGTTCCTTGTATGTGCAAGATGCTTTGATTTCTGAAGTTTTGTGGTTATATGAAATTCTTGTGTCTGAATCTATTTATTTTCATACACTTCATAGTGGTTTTCATGGTATGTGTAATTT
Source organism: Thuja plicata (assembly GCA_018584345.1). NCBI lineage: Eukaryota > Viridiplantae > Streptophyta > Pinopsida > Cupressales > Cupressaceae > Thuja > Thuja plicata. The sequence continues at coordinate 643,313 of MU223224.1, read as the reverse complement.
GCAGGTAAGTTCCTTTGAGAGCTCCGTTATGACATGCAAACTAGCGATCAAAGTAATTTTGATGATACCAGCTATATGGCAGAGTATGAGTGCCATTCTTTTTAGCTGGATGATGCTTTTCCAGAATGTGGCATTGAGTTTGTTAATGATGAATATTGCATTTGGTCTGATTTCCTTTTACCTGATGAATGCAACAAGTATATGCCAAATGTTAATCAATGTTTTCAGTTTGTGCCTAATTTTGACATAGGTGCTGACAGTGTTTTGTACCATTAGATAATGAAGAATGTTAGCATATCTGATTAGGTAGATGACATTGATATTCTCAGCTTGGTTTCAGTATTTGGGAATTAAAAAAATTGTTTACGACAGAGGCAAGCCAAGGCAAAAATTTATTGGTGGCCTTGGGTCATCAAACCTGGTTTGATTTTTTCAAATCACGACAGTAAAGGGGCAGAGATAAGTTGACTCTGCTATCAAGTGGAGAGGGAATTTTGTGATATGCTCACCCATAGATTCTGAGATCTTGCTATGCCTGCAAGAGTCATACATCCTTAGATGGAGCCACTGTTGGAACTCTCAAATTCTTGAGATCACAATGTTGAATTTTCTAAGGCATGGTTTTCACCTTTGTGAACTTTTTTGGAGAGGCCCTATTTTTACACTGAGATTTATAGAGAGATCAGGGATTTTTGTGGGTTGTGGCAGTCTGGAAACATGTGAATTGGGTAAGGGTTGCTCAGTTGGGTTTATCCCACATTTATTGTGATAGGGAATTACTTGATGCTTTTATACATCGACACACACATAAGAAGTGCCAAAAGGTAGGCGCCTTTTGGCAAGAGTCTCACGCGCAAGTGACAAACAAATGAGCTGACTTGTAAATATTCTGTGGGCCTCGGGTGATTGGATGGTGACATGGTAGATGAGGGAGTGAATTAGAGTGTGGAACATGGCACAAGAAAAGGGCGGTCACTAGGTCATAGCAGTTTGTGGGGGTTAGTGATTGAATTTGAGATTTGGAGACTACAATGGTCGCTAGCTCGCGATGGTCAAGAAAGATAGAAAATAATGTTGGCAATCTTGAGATGATGATTATTCATGAGGTTGGTGGTTTGAGTGGTGATTAGCGGTTAGGGGTCATGAGCTGGCAAATAAGTGGTTGTGAGCTTGCGATGGTTATGCCTTGTAGCATAAAGTACTGGTGAGTTGGCGAGGGGAGTGTTGGTTGTATTTCCAAATTTTGAAGCTATCCAGAAATGTTTTTAAGTTCTCAGCCATATCCATGTCTAAAAGTTGAGAGTCTTGTCTAATGTTGTCAAAATCCCTTTGCAAATAATGTTCTTCCAGCCAAAAATCAAGAAAGAATGCAAAACCCTAAGCCCTAGGTCAAATTTTCATGCATATCCAAGAAAACCCCTAGTTCATTGAAATCCTTTCTAATTTGTTGTTACTTTTTTAGAGAAACCCGGTCACTTAAGTCATGTGTTTTATTTCATATTTATTCACTTAAGTCACATAGTCTTGTTATAATCTGAGAATATTCCTTTTCTTTTTGAAACTTAGTGATTTCCTTTAAGTTGGGTTGTCTCTATAAAAAGTGAATGTGCTTTCAGTCCTTATGAGAGTTCACATGAGCCGTAGATGCAGATATTGATCCTATGGTTTGTGGATAATCTCTTTGAAAAACAAGAGTTAAAGAATTTCTTTGGCAACTTTGAGTCTACTCAGTCACACTATCTTGAAAGGTGATCAGAGTTACAAGTTGGGGTTAAGATCAGTTTGAATTTTTATGTAGTCGTGCTATCACGAAGAGAAATGTGGGTTAAGTTAAAAGTTCTGAGATATCATGATAGCTGTCGATCTAAAGTGTAATCCTGCGGTGGTCGCAAAGTCTCCATGAAAACTCTTGAGTTAAGAAATGTATCAGTGACTTCGAGTTTACTCAGTCATGGTGTCTCGCAAAGAAACCAAGGTCAAGAAGGTGGTTAAAATCCTTTAGTCATGTGATCTCTTTTAAAATCCATGGTTAAGTTAAAGATAAAGAGATATCGTGACTGTCGTCAGATGAAAGATAGATCCTGTGGCCTGCGTGAAGTCATGATAAAAAGTTTCAGTTAGAAATAAGATAAAGAGATATCGCGACTGTCGTCCAATTTAAAAAGGATCTAGTGGATGGCATTAAATCATGAAGAAAACCATGAGTTATTGAAATCTTAAAGAAACAGTGAGATTCAATGGGTCGTGATGTCATGATAAGAACTATGGTTGAAGAAGAGTTTAGTTAAGTATAAGTCAGTTTGCAGTGAGAAGATTTGAGCCGTGAAAAAAAGAAGATCCAGTGGGTAGCGTGAAGTCACTTTAGAAAGTCAAAAGGTCAATGAACATTACAGTGATTCAGTGATGATAATTCAAATTGGGACACGTGGCTAAATTTCTAGAGACTTGAGTTAGTTGGGAAGTCTTGAAGCAAACCTGAGGTAAAGAATTTCCTTTCACGACATGGAGACTGATTAATTCGTGAAGTCTCGAAGTAAACTACAGTTAAGTAAAAAGAAAATGAGATTACCCGCAAGCCATTAGATTTAAAGGTAGATCTACGGTAGCTGCAAAGTCTCAGATGAGAAAATGAAAGTACATAAAGTAAATGAGATTACACGCAGGTCATCCAATTAAAAGATGATCGTGTGACAGTTGCATAATCTTGATAGAAACTCAGGTTAAATGAAATCTTAAAGAGACAAGGAGATTACACAGTGGCATAGTCTCTAAAAGAAACCTGAGGTATAAGATGAGTTATTAAAGATTTACTCACAGAGTCTTGAAGAGAATGAGAGTTAAGTGATTTCACTCAGTGATTAAGAGGTATCCATTGATCTGAAAGATGATCGTGTGGTTGTCGTTAAGTCTCAATAGATAACTAGAGTTAAGGATAATTATCCGTGACAATGAGATTACATAGTCGCATAGTCACTGAAGGAAACCATGGTGAGATCAAGGTAACGTATGAGATTTTTTGGGTGCCATGTTATACATTTGATAGCTAATAAGAATGAAGAGTTTATGACAACGTGTTTTAAAAGTTGATGAGTTATTTTAAAAGAGCCAATAGAATCAAATCTTGATGTCTTTTTGAATATAATAAGGTTTTTATAAGAAAAGTAATCATTTGAAATTGATCATCTGTTAGTTTGAAATGCCACGGCTATGAGTAAGAATTGATTTCACAGCACACAGAAGTAAATACAGAAAGGACTGGATTGTGAATTCATGAAAGAGATTGGTGCATTAATAGGTATTACCGTTATTATTTTAATCTTACCAGTTTCCAAGACTCTAGAGCTCAGAATTTGCATAGGTGATCAACATTTTCAATAAGAACAGAGTTATCAAGGCTTACAGAGTGAATAGAGAAATTTTCCACATAGAATCCAGAGTGTGATTATCAGTGTTGAAAATTTGAAGTGATTTACAATTAAAAGAGAGGTTTTTGAGAAGATTTGTTTCAATATCGGTAAAGAAAGAAGCTGATAAGTGACAATTCACACCAGACAACATGAGCAGAGCAGTAAGTGTCGCCTCTACCAGTGGGAAGAGCGGTGATGATGATGACCTCAAGGGTAAGAGAAACTATTCAAAAAAAATTATTCAACTTCTCCTGGGCTCCAATCAAGGAAAAAAGGTAAATGATGAATACCTAGGAGATAATTACACATATATTAGAGATGCTAAAACACCAGACTATTCTGGTTATCACTTATTTAATCATTTCCACAAAAATAGTGATGGCCCTATGCCCATATCAAACCCCTGGACCAGTGGATTAGCTAAGTTAGTTGTCCCTGATGTACTCATAGATGTGGACTTGATCTTAGAGTTGGCTAGTAGATATGACACTGTCTCAAAGACCAAGAAGGATGATGTAATTGTTTTAGTGACCTTGGATCGAGCTTCATTCATGAAAGCTTTTGATATTTATAGCCCTTGTTACAGAGAGATAAACTTGAAAGCCCTAGCTGCTTGGTATTGTATCTAAGTTGATCCAAGCCCACACACCAAGGGGAACTAGGAACTACATTGCCCCTATTCCAAGTGATCCTTCACCATACTTCTATAAAGACCTGGATTTTTATATGTAATACATTTCCTATGCCCTATGCAGAGTCTTAGATATAGACAGTGGAAGGGAAAGGGTATCATCAGACATGGTGATGATAATTTTAGAGTTGTAGAGTTCTTATGTGAGTTCCAATTATGATTACATTCAATATGTAATCGACAATATGCACCAAGGATTCATTGATATTCAAAAAAAGGTAGGAAGCCCTAAGTTCCTGCAGTACTCATTGCTTATGCATCTCATTATGTTCTACAACTTCAACATTATGGACCAATAAAATTTGCAACTTAGAAGGTTTTATCATGGACAGATCAACCCTGTGCAGTTATGGTTAAGGGTATGGAATTACACTTCTAGGAAGCACAAGTTTTGTGCATTTGTGAATTGGGTAGTATACCCATTATTGAGCAATTTAGGGGTAGATATGACCATACTTCTAGTGAAGGTGCTACATTTATTGAGACCTTGTAAATTTTTAGACAAATGGAATGGAGATAAAAATTGGGGTGAATTCTATTGTCACCAAAATTTTACACTAATCAGAGTATATGGTTGTTCACAGCCACCACATATCTTACCTTAAAGAGTGCCACCAAGAATTTCAATTATGGAGTTTTTGTGGAAGCTTATGTTATCAGATAGAGAGCACTTAACCTCACATAAGAAAGGGACCTTCACACCAAGGGATTTCATTGCCTCAGATTTTATAATTGGAAAGAGGGCCTATGGCCCTGTCAATGGATGGTTGAGGCACTATAGGATGAATGTTACCCTATATAGATATATTGACACAGATGACTTTATAGAAAGTGCCAAGAAACTCTTAACACCCACCATTCCTATTACCAAAAGGCATCAGCCCTATGAGGAGGAATATTTGATCAGAAACATCCTCGAAGAGGATGTAATTGCAGGAAGATTGACAAAGTATCATAATTTGATGGATTTGGAGCAGCAATTAAAGAGGAAAGAGATCCCATTTGGTGGATATTTCCCAGGTATGCCCTATCTGCAAAGATTAGAGAAGATGATAGAATCACATGGTTTACTCAGTAATCAAATTGAAGATAAGGAAAAAGATCCCAACAAACAATAATCATCAGAGTACAACAGTAGCTACTCTATACATAGCCCACCAACCCAAGATCAGCCACCTCATAATGAGGAAAATATTATTGATTTGATAGAAGTACATGAGGCTGAGGTGGATGTAGAGCCCCCACAAAAGAAATAAAGGGTGGAATAAGGGGAGCCTTCTGTTGCAAGAGCACAGAAGAAGAAAAAGGATAGAATTGGTGCCCTATTCACAGGGACTAGTTCTTGTGATCATCAACTAATAAAGTTGATAAGAGAAGGAAAGAAAAAGAGTGAGGAGACTGATGATAATGTTGAGATTCCCCTCATTTTGTGTCAAGATGAAAGGGAACTACAACAAGAGGAGTTCCTAAAAGATGATGAGTTCATCAAGACTAAGGAGTTCAAGGAATTCCTTATATGGGCTAAGCAAGAGCAAGTTGGAGCCCAATTAAAATCACAAGGATGAGAGGCCATTACAAGTGAAGTATTACAAGCCCTCCAAGAATATGATCCAAAGTCTGAAAATATGACTCCTAATGAAGCAAGACAACTTGTGAAATCCAGTGGTATGCTTCGAGTAGAAGGATGGGATTTGGCTTCAGCCTTTATAATAGATCAAATCAAAAGGCAGCCATGTCAAGATCTCTATAGAAACACAAATAGGAGAGATGATTAAAGGGTGTGGCTATGATTCTAAATCTCAAACCCTTGCAATATGGTCTCTGGATCCTAAGAGTCAAAAGCCATCACTGATAAATATTCAAGAGAAGATGGAGGGAGAGAAGATAATATGGTCTGTTCACAATACAGGAGACCTTGAGATTTCTTAGGAATTGACCCATTTTGCTCACCTAAATGAGGCAAAGGCAGTACATATATCTAATATATATCAGAATTTATTTGATGAAACAAGCCTTATTGCCAAGGATAGAGAATTAGGTTTGATGAATATCAGTGCAATGGAAAAGATAATTGCAGACCTAACTCAAAAATTGCAAGAGATGCCTGAGGTTGTTCCCACTTTACCTAAAGAAGGAATAGATGATAAGATCCAGACTGAAGATACAAGGTATGTTGCATCAGAAATAGAGAAAATGATTAAAGAGCATACTTAAGTTATTTTGGGAGCCTGAATGCAAATTTTGCAGCATAGGATAAATATATTAAAATATAAAGTGGATATAGTTTATGGTGCTTATGGTAAATTGCCAGGCCTACAAGTTGAAGTGAACAATTTTGTGTCAATTTTGAACCCCTACTATGCAACATGGTCATTTAGAAATAGGTTATTTGAGAGGTTAGCATCATTGCAACCATTGAGGTCAGATTTGCCAGAGATTACAACCCAGGTTGGAGAAGAGATAGAATAGATTGGGGTGTCCTTGTCCTTTTTCAAAGGCAAGGAAAATCAAATAGAGGCCAAAATTAATATGTTTGGGCCTGACTACAATAGATTTGTGCCATCAATCAGTTTAGAGGATATTGAAATTAAGCCATTAGGAGTATGGAGCACAGAATTTGATACTTTATTACCTAATAAAGAGGTATATATTTCTTACAATGGTGAATTGGATATGGAAAGATACAATAATATTTTAGAGGAGGCCTTTAAGGCATAAACATATTTCAACAAATTTATAGCCGATGTCAAGAGCATTACAGATGCTAGTTGGGAAAGGAAAAAGAAACGACTGGAGAGAATTCAGAGCTTTGATTAGCTAGTAGAAGATGATGCCACAGCATGGGATGTCCATACAAAGCCCAAGAAGAAGAAGCCTGCCACTGTTGACCTTGATATTATTGACAAAGAGTAGAAGGACACCTGGCACCTACTCTTTGAGCACAGGGAGGTTAGTTATCTGAAAGACTAGTGTAAATTAGCCTGTAATGACGGTCACTAGGTCTCACTACAAATATTGGAGGCTATCCTTAACACATACAGACAAAGGTGCCAATAATCACAAGATGACAAGATCAAATCTGATTTCATTCTTCATTTTTGTCCATCTCCGCTTGGTCTCTTCTTGTATTTTGTCCTTTTCTATGTTTTTAGGGTTAGGTCTTTAACCATCCGAAGCTTGTTGCATCCTTACTTCTTAAGGATTACAAGATGGTTTTATACTATATATAGAGCATGTTGTAACTTTTTTAAGAATGATGGAATACAATTACAAGGAAGACTACTAAATTTTGTCTGAGCCTCTGTATAGTTTGGTCTATTGAATGTATTTTGAAGCAGTTAGACATTAATAAAATACATTGCAATCTCTATTTTATATCTTTTGTTTTCTATTTTTATTTCTATTCAATATTTTATATATTTAGTTTGCAATACATTTAAATATATCAATTACAAGGTAATTGTGCAGTCATTTGCGAGGTCCTTCAAGGAAGGAGTAATTCTTTCAGATGATCCCAGAAAGATGAATATTGGTATTAAGATCTAATAACAAAGTTGTCAGAGTGAATGGATAGTCTGTAAGACATTCTATCTAGATTTTATGTATTTTCATTAATCACCTAATTGTGGATTTGCATTTGAGATTGACTCTATTGTCCATAGGATTAGGCATTGGTTTATGGTTTGGCAAGTAATTGTTCATCATACAATCTTTAAAACCAATCAATTACACTTCACTCATAAGAAAGCATATATTTACAAGTAATTGTATTACAGAGTATACAATTCATTTTGTTGATTCCTTGAAGTGAGAATCAATAGGTTAACCCTCCTAAGTTCAGAGAACTATTAAAGGAAGAAGGATGGGAATCCTTATCACATTACTGTTTGCTATTGTTAAGATAATGTTTTGGCTTATTAAGCTTTGTATCAGATTAATTACAGTCATTTGCATAGTTTTCTATTTATTGATACAGTAAAAGGCAATTAGCAACAAACCTAATCCACTGTAATAGATACTGTAAGTCAATAATCATTCAAAGATAATACATGCCTGAGTTTGTGGAGCTCAAAAAAGAAGGAGGATATTATCCATGTTGGAGATTTGCCTTTATGCAAATAGTTGACTATATGTTTGTCAATGATGAAAACATATAGTATACAACAATGAACTGTATTCAATTTTCATTATGGATATGTAGACGCCTTGTGAGGTTGTTTTTATGTTTTAGACATAGTTACTATACCATATACATACACGTAGATTCAGATCTTCAGTAATAGTTGAGTTATGTTATTATTTTTACCTGCCACAGTTTTAGAAGATTATTTTTAGAAAGCCGACAGTAATTTTATTAATTCTTCAGTTACGTCTATCTATGGGATATGCGTGTTTAGATTCTTGTCTAGTTATGAGTCCAAGACAATTAACCAAAGGCGCTAATCATGTTTCATCTGAAGCATGACGTTTGGGTAATTTTGGTGGAGCTGACTATGTAAAGCGATGTGTCTATTCATTTTGAGTTGCGCAGTTCTAATTATGTTGCGTGCTTGGTTTGGATGACAAGAGAAGCATTGAAGGGATTCCCACAACTGACAAAGATCATATCTTTTTGAGAAGATAATTATAGTAGTTCAATTGAAGATCACCAAGTGTGAATGATAAGAATAGAGAAAGAAGAAGGACATAATAAAATGCTGATTGTTTTGGGACAGTAAAGCCATTTCATTCATTAATTGAAGATCTATGTGAAGAATCAGAGAGTGTATACAATTCATTGGAACTGATCAAGACAGCAGGTCTACTCAAATAGTTCATTATCAGATATAGTGTATATCTATTTAACTGAAGGTTGCAGCCTTCATTGTATTAAGCAGTGAGATTTTGGATAGTGAGTCCTCACCCCTAACAATATTATTTGTAAAAGACTCCTAACAGGGACCGACCCTTAACCAGGTCACTATACTTATTGCATTGTAAAGATAAAACTCCTAACAGGGTTGTAAGATCTTCTAACAGGGATTATTATACTCAAGTACAGTTCTTTGTGGGTGCTAATTCCCACCGTGGTTTTTACCTATTTTGGTTTCCCCGTAACCAAAATTATGGTATTCTATTTGTGTTATCTTAATGTGTATATGCTTAATGTTATTTTGTAATTAATTGGGGAAAAGAATTAAACTTGCTGATAACTGATTCACCCCCCCTCTCAGTTATCCCTCGGGACTATTCCAACAATCCAATCCTCATCAATTAGGCTTTTCTTGCATATAGTAAATTGGAAATATACAAGAGCAAGCATTCATACTGTCTTAAGGTTCTTGCAAGAAAAATCCCTAACAAACTGGCGACTCTGCTAGGGAATATCTCTGGTGTTTAAAATATAAATCTAGTTATAGTTGAGTTTGATTGTCTAGGTCATTCTTGCTGTATTCATATCTCCCAAACTTGTGTTGGGTGGATACTCTAAAAGTAATTCTTTGTAATTAGTGCAAAAGTGAAACATTTATACAAATTTTACAAATATGAATACTAGATCAAGAATGAGAGATAATCCAGAAGTTGAGTTGGATGGTGGAGTCCCAACTACTTTAAGAACTAAGATGTCTTGGAGAGATAAGAAGAATCAAGCAAACATTAATGACTCTTCTCCAAGAAATTAAGAGAACAACACTAGAAGGAAGGATACAAATCAATCCAGCCATGAGGGGAACACCTCAGGGTATGAAGAAGCCCCTGACCTTGGATTAGAAACATATGCAATTACTACTACTTATAGTGAAAGAGAAGGAACTGACACTATTAGCTTAGACTCTGAAGTTCCTTCTAATGAGCTTGCTGAAGAGGAAAGAATCCTCATGAGGCAGTTAGCCCTTATTTAGCAAAAGAAAAGAGAAAAAGATCTTAAAAAGAAAAAACATGAGCAAAAAGATGTCGATAAGTTTAGAAGAAGATCTTTAAGAAATCAAGCTGCAAGAAATGTTGAGAGGTCTCATAGAGACCAAGAGACTCCAAACACCCACAAAGGTTTAGGTCCTCAAACCTTTAGAGATAAAGTTAGAGATAAAGGAAAAAGAAAGTTACTGAAAAAGAAGTTGAGGAATGAAAAACTCATAAAATCCCGACTGAACAAATGTCTAAGCTAGACATTGACCTTGAAAGATCAAGAATGGAGAAAGAAACTATGGAAAAGATGCTAGAGAAGGTAGAAGCTGAAGCTGCTACCTTGGATATGAAGAAAAAGATTGACTTTTTGCAATCTTCCAAATATTCTTATGTCGGTGGTGAAAATACTACATCTTCAAAAGCCAAGACTGCTTCTTTCTAGAACGATGACAAATTTCAAAGGAGGCAATTGCACCCAGAAAGGTACAAGCAATTCACTTTTATTGACATTCCTAGGTACCCTAATGCAATTCCTAATGATATTGGAGAAAAACTCCCTAAGTTTTCAGGAAACAATGTCATTTCTTGTGAAGTTCATCTAAGAAAATTTATAGATATCATAGATGATTTAAATATTAATCATGAAGATGTCCTCATGAAGCTATTTGTTCAATCCCTAGTAGAGGATGCTAGGGAATGGTTTAGAGGATTGTCTAATGGTTCAGTTGCATCTATGGAAGAATTAATTGATTGGTTCAAAGCCCAATATGGTGACAAAACCAATGAAGGGTTCTTACTAAATGAATTCAATAACATAAAAAAGAATTTCAATGAAGAGGTTACTGAATTCAACACAAGATTTCAGAGATCCATGCACAAGATCTTTCAAAAAATCAAATTAGATGAAAAGGCATGTTTGGCTACAAACCTAAATGCTTTTAATTAAAAAATGGGTTATGCTCTTAGAGATAAAAATCCTAGAAGTCTCACAGATGCATATAAAATAACAGTAAACATAGAGATGGATAGAAGGGTATCAAGGAAAATGGGCAGAAGAGATGATGCTCATTTTAGTAGGAGCAAATAACCTGAATATAAATAGTACAAGGCTCCACAAAATAATAGACCATCCTATAAAAATAACTATAACCCAAAAAATAGGATGCAAAATCACCCCTATGGTACTCAGTTCAAGGATGGAAAGCCTATTGCTCCACCAAGAAAAGATAAACCAGAAAATAGAACTCCTGACCCTCTACATAAAAATGTTGTGAATATGTGTAGTGACACTTACTGGTGTGAGGTTTGTCAAGCCCACACAACCCTGATTTTTGTATTTTAGCCCTATACATCATTGCTAATGAAGAGAAAGAATGTGAAAAAGATGAGCTATGTGATAATAATAGATGTGATATGACTAATTTTTATGCATGCTTTGATATAGATTTTGAAGAAGAATTTGAGAACCATGACATGTATGGTTCACAAGGAAGAACAAAGGTATATCACCAGCAAGTCCTATCTGACAGTGATGAAGGGGAAGTTGATGATATAAGATGCTATGCACATAATAGTTAAGGATCCACCACCATAATGAAACCCTTCAATGAATAAAAAGCTATAATTACTACTGATCTAGTGAACAAAGAAAGAAATAACTACCACTTAAGAAATAGAGTTGTGGGTAATGTGGGTAGTCAGCCAGCAAGCAGCTTCATCAAAGAAAATAAGATAGATGCCAAATATATACCAAAAAGAGATGGACTTGGGGAAAATGTAAATAAACCTAAGGTCAAAGTTGTAAACAAAGCTAGTGATCCAAAAGATGTACGTGAAGGAAAAACTAAAGTGCTAGAAACAAGTGCTTCCTCTTCCAAAGTTGAAACTAAGAAATCCAAGAAGGAAGAACCTACTCTGAACATTCAAATAGAGGAAAATAATATCATTATAGAAAACATAAAACCTCTGATGTAAAATATACTCCAGTGGATATGGGCCAATGTTTATCTCAAATGAATTTCAAGGTCCCATTCCTAGAAATGATGAGGATACAAGAACACAAAGAAAAGGTCCTTTCACTATTAAACAATGCATCACCAGTGAAACCTCAAAAACTATAATATATTGAAAAGAAATCTAACAATAAGGGAAAGGAGCATGATGGGATGATTTCTGAGATCCCTCAAATTTATCTAAACACAAATACTTCTATAGGGGTTGTTGATCCCTTTTTCCTAACATTGGTAATTAATGGTAAGATGCTCAAAAATTGCATGATAGATTCAGGAGCATCTAATACTCTCATGCCTACAGAAATCATGAGATCCATGGGATTGCTAGTAGATACACCTCATGGGAGGTGTCAAGCAATGGATTCAAGAGAGATCCCTATTGTTGGAACCATTGAGGCTTTACCTTAAAAATTAGCTATATGCCCTGATACAATATTAACTATGAGTGTACTGGTGGTTGATATCCCACCACATTATGGCATGTTGCTATCTAGAAAATGGAGTGCCTCAATGGGGGAAATATTCAATGTGATTTGCCTTATGCCACTTTCAAAATTTCAGGGAATAATGTAAAGGTGTCCAGAGAAGGTAGGACACCTCATATGATTGAGTTGCATGAAGATACTAATATTAATTACTGTGTTGATATTGATATGGAGAATTTCAGAGTAAAAAGGAGTGCTCATCAATATAAAAATGTTGATCCTATAGTGAAGGAATTAACTAAATAGAATGATGGTTTATGGAAAATGTGTTTTGATGGAGCCTGTTCTAAAGAAGGATCAGGAGCTAGAGTCTTACTTATCTCTCCATCAGGTACAACATTTAAATATTCTTTCCTGTTATCTTTCCAGTGTACAAACAATACAACAAAATATGAAGCTTTGTTTTTAGGGCTAGACATTGATGCTAAACATGGAATAAGATGTCTAAAAGTTTATGGTGACTCAAAGTTAGTAGTAGCCCAAGTCAGGTCCAAATATGCTATGAAAAATGATAGACTAAAAATGTATAAACATGCTATTTGGGACCAAATTGAATCTTTTGATGCCTTCAATATAAATTGGATAGAAAGGTCTAAAAACATTATGGTGGATTTCTTAGCTAATGTTGCTTTGAAAATTGATGATTTGGCCTTAAATGGGGTATCAATAGTTGAGATCAAGATAAGACCAGTTGTCCCTGACAGTATTTACAACTGGAAAGTTTTTGAAGATGACCAAGACATCCTTAGATTTCTTCAATGCCTAGACCATTATGAAGACCAACACATAGATTTCAATGCTTTACTTGAGGTCATTGATGGTAAGGATTGTGTTTTGGGGGATGAGGTTGTCCAACTAAGTTGTAATCAGATCCCTAAGGGATTAGTAGAACTAGAGGCATTGTTTAGTGATCAGAGTAAACATTCATCAAGAGTAAGCAATGCCAAAAATGAGGATTTGGAGGAGATAAATTTAGGATCAGAGACCACTCCTCAGATAGTTTATATTTTAAAAGGATTGCATTCACATGTCAGAACCAATTTGATAAAATTATTAAGAAAACATAAGCATGTATTTGCACGGTCTTATGAAGATTTAAAAGATTATAGGGAAGACATTTTCCAGTATGAAATCCCACTCAAATCAGATGTAAAACCATTTAGACAAAAACAGAGACCCATTAGTCCACTGTTGGCTCCCAAGATCCAATAGGAGTTGATGAAACTAAAGGATGTAGGAATTATCCAGCCTATCAGACATTCAACATGGGTTTCAAATCTAGTACCAGCGAGAAAAAATAATGGTGACATAAGATTATGTGTTAATTTTAGAAATAAGAACATTGCATCCTTGAAAGACAATTATTCTCTACCTAATATAGAGGCAATGTTGCATAAGGTTACTGGTTGTGATCTATTATCAATGATGGATGACTTTTCAGGCTACAACCAGGTACTTGTAAAAGAATCAAAACAGTTTAAGACTGCATTTACTACTCCTTGGGGAACTTATGTATATGTTAGAATGTCATTTGGACTAATAAATGCAGGAGAAACTTTTCAGAGAGCCATGGATGTAGAATTCAAAGAGTTTATTGATCTATTCATGGTAATCTACCAAGATGGTTTGACTGCATTTTCTAAGAAATTAGGGGATCATTGTGAACATCTAGAAAAAAATTTCAATAAAGCTTTAGAATATGGTGTCTAACCGGATCCTAGATAGTGCCAATTTGCAGTCACAGAGGGAAAGTTATTGGGACATACAATGTCCAAGGATGGAGTAAGGATTGACCCTGAAAGAATAGAAGCTATTCAAAAGGTCACTTCTCCAAGGAATATCAAAGGTGTGCAATCTTTCCTAGGAAAGATCAAATTTTTCAGAAGATTCATTGCAAATTTTGCTAAAATTGTCAAACCAATTATTAAGTTATTGAAGAAAGATGCAAAATTCCAGTGGAATGAAGAAGCTTAGTTAGCTTTTGAAAGAATTAAGAAAGCAGTTCAAGAGGATCTTGTTTTAAAATCTCCTGATTACAGTAAGCCCTTTTCTTTATTCTCATTTGCATCCTTTCATACTATTGTTGCTGTTCTACTTCAGAAAGATGAGGAGGGATTTGAGCATCCTATTGCATTCTTTAGAAAATCTCTTCAAGCTACAGAACTAAACTATGAAATGATGGAGAAGCAGGCATATGCTTTGGTGAAAGCTGTAAAATCATTCAGACCCTAATTGGTCTATGCCAAAGTACTTGCATATGTACCTCATTCAACAGTAAAGGACATCCTTACTCAATCAGAAGTGACTGGTAAGAGATGTAAATGGATTAATAGAATTCAAGAGTTTAACTTAGAAATCCATATTACTAAATTGGTAAGGGGAAAAAGTCTAGAAAAACTTATGATAGAAGAAAACCTAGACTTGGTAAGTGAATTACATAGTAATACAAAATTCAATAGTAACAAGTATTTAAAGACAACCCTTCTATGTTGACATCATGCATTATCTTAAGAATGCCAAGTGTCCTGAAGTTATGACAGACAATCAAAAGAGGAATCTCATATTACAAGCTCAGAAGTACACCCTAGTGCAAGGAGATTTGTATTGGAAAGATAGAAGTGGTGTACTATTATTATGTCTAGATCAGAGCCAAGATGAGAAAGTATTAGTCAAAATGCATGCTGGAGTATGTGGAGGATATTCTTCTACTAAGACCACTGCCCATAAAATTTTGAGGGATGGATATTATTGGCCTAGCCTATTTAAGGATACTCATGCATTTGTCAGGAAATGTGAGCCTTGCCAAAGGTTCTCAAATAAGTTGAAGTTCTTAGGTGCCCTATTATTGAACCTTGTGAGTGCTGAAGCACCTTTTGCAATGTGGGGTATAGAATTTATTGGAGAGTTTTCAGAGAAATCTAGTGGAGGAAATAGTTGGATACTTTTTGCCACTAATTATTTTACAAAGTGGATAGAAGCAATTCCCACAAAGACAACAACTAGCAAAGTGGTCACTAATTTTTATTATAAAACATTCTGACCAGATTTGATGTCCCTGCAAAGCTAGTGATGGATAATGCTATGTACTTTAGATTAGATGAAATCAAGGAATTTTGCAATAAATATGGGATGATGTCTTATTCATCCCTATATCATCCTAAAGCAAATGGCCAAGTAGTATCCAACAATAAAAGCATTTTTAAGATTTTGAAGAAGACCTTAGAAAAGAATAAAAGAGCTTGGCACAAAATTAAAACTTGCTTTATGGGCAGATAGAATAACAGTGAAGAAAGAAACAGGTAAGTCACCTTTTGAACTTGTATATGGTTTACAGTCTAGAATGCCTATGAACAATTCATTACCAGTATGCAAGTTCATTCAAGAAGAAGAGTTAGAAATGTCTAACCTAATGCAATATAGGATCATGCAATTAGCAGAGCTTGATGAGATTAGAATAGAAGGTCATAAGGAGAACATAAAATTGCAACAGAAAATGAAGTATCTTTTTGATAAGAGAGCAGGTAGCAGAAAATTTGTGCCTAGTGATATGATACTCTAGTGGAATGTGAGAGATGAAGATAAAGGGAAGCACAAGAAGTTTGAATTTTTATGGCTTGGTCCCTTTGTTGTTTCTCAGAGCTTTGGAAAAGATTCTTATCTTTTGAAGAACATAGATGATGAAGAATTTTAATTGCCATTGCATGGGCAATTTTTGAAACCTTTCTTCAGTTGAGAATTGAAGTTTCATGCACAGTAAAACTTTGTATCATATGTATATAAGTGTGTTTCTTTTTGTTGTGTGTTTCCTTTCTGTGGTAGGTTAGTGAGCGTAGTTTGTGTGGTCTGCAACAAAAGATATGTGGTTCTTACATTAAACTAGCATTTAAGCATCCTTATATAGAGCCACTGTTGGTTGTATTTCCAGTTTTTGAAGCTTGCAAGAAATTTTTAAGTTCTCAGTCATATCCATGCCTAAAAGTTGAGTCTTGTCTAATGTTGTTAAAATCCCTTTGAAAATAATGATCTTCTAGCCAAAAATCAAGAAAGAATGCAAAACCCTAAGCCCTAGGTCAATTTTTCATGCATATCCAAGAAAAACCCTAGTTCATTGAAATCCTTTCTAATTTGTTACTTTTTTTGGAGAAACCCGGTCACTTAAGTCATGTGTTTTATTTCATATTTATTCACTTAAGTCGCGTAGTCTCATTATACTCTAAGAATATTCCTTTTCTTTTTGAGACTTGGCAATTTCCTTTAAGTTGGGTTCTCTCTATAAAAAGTGAATATGCTTTTAGTCCTTATGAGATTTCACATGAGCCATAGATGCAGATCTTGATCATATGGTTGGCGGATGATCTCTTTGAAAAATTGCAGTTAAAGAATTTCTTTGGCGACTTCGAGTCTACTCTATCGCGCTGTCTCAAAAGGCGATTAGAGTTACAACTTGGGTTTAAGATTAGTTTGAAGTTTCATGCAGTCGTTATATCATGAAGTGAAATGTGGGTTAAGTCAAAATATATGAGATATTGCGATAGCCATCGATTAAAAGTGTAATCGTGCGGTGGTTGTGAAGTCTCCATGAAAACTCTTGAGTTAAGAAATGTATCAGCGACTTAGAGTTTACTCAGTCATGGTGTCTCACAAAGAAACTAAGGTCAAGAAGGTGGTTAAAATCCTTTAGTCACATGATCTCTTTTAAAATCCATGGTTAAGTTAAAGATAAAGAGATATCACAACTATCGTCAGATGAAAGATAGATCCTGTGGCTAGCGTGAAGTCGTGATAAAAAGTTTCAGTTAGACAAAAGATAAAGAGATATCACGGCCGTTGTCCAATTTAAAAAGGATCTAGTGGCTGGCGTTCAATCGTGAAGAAAACCATGAGCTATTGAAATCTTAAAGTGATAGTGAGATTTAATGGGTCGTGATGTCGCGATAAGAACTATGGTTGAAGAAGAGTTTAGTTAAGTATAAGTCAGTTTACAGTGAGAAGACCCGAGCCGTGAAAAAGAGAAGATGCTGTGGATAGTGTGAAGTTGCTTTAGAAAGTCAAAATTTTAATGAACATTGCAGTGATTCAGTGATGAAAATTCAGATTGGGACACGTGGCTAAATTTCTAGAGACTTGAGTTAGTCGGGAAGTCTTGAAGCAAACCTGAGGTAAAGAATTTCCTTCCGCGACATGGAGACTGCTTAAGTCGTGAAGTCTCAAAGTAAATTGTAGTTAAGTAAAAAGAAAACAAGATTACATGTGAGCCATTAGATTTAAAGGCAGATCTATGGTAGTTGCAAAGTCTCGGATGAGAAAATGAAAGTACAAAAAGTAAACGAGATTACACGCGGCCCGTCCGATTAAAAGATGAAAGTGTGACAATCGCGTAATCTCGATAGAAACTCAGGGTAAAAGAAATCTTAAAGCAACAAGGATATTACACAGTCACATAGTCTCTAAAAGAAACCTGAGGTATAAGATGAGTTATTAAAGCTTTAGTCACAAAGTCTCGAAGAGAATGAGAGTTAAGTGATTTCACTCAGCGATTAAAAGGTAGCCATTGATCTGAAAGAATATAATGTGGTTGTTGTTAAGTCTCAATAGATAACTGGAGTTAAGGACATTTCTCTGCGATAATGAGATTACATAGTCACACAGTCACTGAAGGAAACCATGATGAGATCAAGGTGATGTATGAGGTTTTCTCCACACCATGTTATACAGTTGATAGCCAATAAGAATGAAGAGTTTATGACAACGTGTTTTAAAAGTTGTTGAGATGTTTTAAAAGAGCCAATAGAATCAAATCTTGATGTATTTTTGAATACAATAAGGTTTTTATAAGAAAATTAATCATTTGAAATTGATCATCTGTCAGTTTGAAATGCCACGACTAGGAGTAAGAATTCATTTCACAGTACACAAAAGTAAAGACAGAAAGGATTAGATTGTGAATTCATGAAAGAGATTGGTGCATTAATAGGCATTACCATTATTATTTTCATCTTACCAGTTTCCAAGAATCCAGAGCTCAGAATTTGCATAGGTGATTAGAATTTTCAGTAAGAACAAAGTTATCAAGGCTTACAGAGTGAATAGAGAAGTTTTCCATTTAGAATCCATAGTGTGATTATCAGTGCTGAAGATTTGAAGTAATTTATAGTTGAAAGTGAGGGTTTTGAGAAGATTTGTTTTAATATCAGTAAAGAAAGAAGCTGATCAATGATAATTCACACCAGACAACATGAGCAAAGCACTAAGCTTTGCCTCTACCAGCGGGAAGAGTGGTGATGATGATGACCTCAAGGGGAAGATTAACTATTCAAAAGAGTTTATTCAACTGCTCCCAGGATCCAATCATGACAAAAAGGTAAATGATGAATACCTAGGAGATAATTACGCATATATTAGAGATGCTAAAACACTAGACTATTATGGTTATCACTTATTAAATTATTTCCACAAAAATAGTGATGGCCCTATGCCCATTTCAAACCCCTGGACCAGTGGATTAGCTAAGTTAGTTGTCCTTGATGTATTCATAGATGTGGACTTGATCTTAGAGTTGGCGAGTAGATATGACACTGTCTCAAAGACCATCAAGAAGGATGATGGCACTGTTTTAGTGACCTTGGATCGAGCTTCATACATGAAAGCTTTTGATATTTATAACCCTTCTTTTACAGAGATAAACTTGAAAGCCATAGCTGCTAAATATACTACAGAGGTTGGTATTGTATCTAAGTTGATCTAAGCCCACACACCAAGGGGAACTAGGAACTACATTTCCCCTATTCCAAGTGATCCTTCACCATACTTCTATAAAGACCTAGCTTTTTATATGAAATACATCTCCTATGTCCTATGCAGAGTCTTAGGTATAGACAGTGGAAGGGAAAGGGTATCATCAGACACGCTGATGATAATTTTAGAGTTGCAGAGTCCTTATGTGAGTACTGATTATGATTACATTCAATATGTAATCAACAAGATGCACCAAGGATTCGTTGATATTCAAAACAAGGTAGGAAGCCCTAAGTTCCTACAGTACTCATTGCTTATGCATCTCATTATGTTCTACAACTTCAACATTATGGACCAATAAAATTTGCAACTTAGAAGGTTTTATCATGGAAAGATTAACCCTATGTAGTTATGGTTAAGGGTATGGAATTACACTTATAGGGAGCACAAGTTTTGTGCATTTGAGAATTGGGTAGTATACCCATTATTGAGAAATTTAGGGGTAGATATGACCATACTTCTAGTGAAGGTGGTACAATTATTGAGACCTTGTAAATTTTTAGACAAATGGAATGATCATAACTGGGGTGACTTCTATTGTCACCAAAATTTTACACTTATCAGAGTATATGGCTGTTCATAGCCACCACATATCTTACCTTATAGAGTGCCACCAAGAATTTCAATTATGGATTTTTTTTGGTAGCTTATGTTAATAGATAGAGAGCACTTAGCCTCAAACAAGAAAGGGACCTTCATACCAAGGCTGTTCATTGCCTCAAATGTTATAATTGGAAAGAGGGCCTATGACCCTGTCAATGGATGGTTGAGGCACTATAGGATGAATGTTGCCTTGTATAGATATATTGACACATAGGGCTTTATAGAAAGTGCCAAGAAACTCTTAACACCCACCATTCCTATTACCAAAAGGCATCAACCCTGTGAGGAGGAAGATTTGATCAGATTCATCCTTGAAGAGGATGTAATTGCAGGAAGATTGACAAAGTATCATGATTTGATGGATTTGGAGAAACAATTAAAGAGGAAAGGGATCCCATTTGGTGGATATTTCCCAGGCATGCCCTATCTGCCAAGATTAGAGAAGATGATAGAATCACACGATTTACTTAGTAATCAAATTTAAGATCAGATTGAAGATAAGAACAGAGCTCCCAACAAATAATCATCATCAGAGTACACCAGTAGCTACTCTATACATAGCCCACCACCCCAGGATCAGCCACCTCATAATGAGGAGAATATTATTGATTTGATAGAAGTACACGAGGCTGAGGTGGATGTAGAGACACCACAAAAGAAACAAAGGGTGAAAGAAGGGGAGCCTTCTGTTGCAAGAACACAGAAGAAGAAAAATGATAGAATTGGTGCCCTATTGATAGGGACTAGTTCTTATGATCATCAAATAAGAAAGTTGATAAGAGAAGGCAAGAAAAAGAGGGAGGACACTGATGATAATGTTTAGATGCCCCTAATTTTGTGTCAAGATGAAAGGGAACTACAACAAGAGGAGTTCTTGAAATATGATGAGCTCATCAAGACTAAGGAGTTCAAGGACTTCCTTATATGGGCTAAGCAAGAGCAAGTTGGAGCCCAATTAAAATCACAAGGAGGAGAGGCCATTACAAGTGAAGCATTACAAGCCCTCCAAGCATATGATCCAGAATCTGAAAATATGACTCCTGATGAAGCAAGACCACTTGTGAAATCTAGTGGTATACTCTTAGTAGAAGGATGGGATTTGGATTTAGCCTTTATAATAGATCAAATTAGAAGGCATCCTGATGTCAAGATCTCTACAGAAACACAAATATGAGAGATGATTAAAGGGTGTGGCTATGATTCTAAATATCAAACCCTTGCAATGTGGTCTCTGGCTCCTAAGAATCAAAAGCCATCACTGATAAATGTTCAAGGTAAGATGGAGGGAGAAAAGATAATATGGTTTGTTCACAATACAAGAGACCTTGAGATTTATCAGGCATTGACCCATTTTTCTCACCCAAATGAGGAAAAGGCAGTACATATGTTTAATAGATATCAAAATTTATTTGATTAAATAAGAATTATTGCCAAGGATAGAGAATTAGGTTTGATGAAGATCAGTGCAATGGAAAAGATAATTGTAGACCTAACTCAAAAATTGCAAGAGATGCCTGAGGTTGCTCCCACTTTACCTAAAGAAGGAACAAATGCTAAGATCCAGACTAAAGATACATGGTATGCTGCATCAGAAATAGAGAAAGTGATTAAAGAGCATAATAAAGTTGTTTTGGGAGCCTTAATGAAAATTTTGCAGCATAGGATAAATATATTTAAAGATAAAGTGGATATGGTTTATGGTGCTTATGGTAAATTGCCAGGCCTACAAGTTGAAGTGAACAATTTTGTGTCAATTTTGAACCCCTACTATTCAACATGGTCAGTTAGAACTGGGTTATTTAAGAGGTTAGCATCATTGCAACCATTGAGGTCATATTTTCTAGAGATTGTAACCCAGGTTGGAGAAGAGATAGAACAAATTGGGGTGACCTTGTCCTTTTTCAAAGGCAATGCAAATTAGATAGAGGCCAAAATTAATATGTTTGGGCCTGACTACAATAGATTTGTGTCATCAATCAGGTTAGAGGATAATCAAATCAAGCCATTAGGAGTATGGAGCATAGAATTTGATACTTTGTTACCTAATAAAGAAGTATATATTTATGACAATGGTGAATTGGATATGGAAAGACACAATAAGATTTTAGATGAGGCCTTTAAGGAAGAAACAAATTTCAACAAATTTATAACAGATGTCAAGAAAATTACAGATGCTAGGTGGGAAAGGCAGAAGACACAACTAGAGAGCATTCAGAGCTTTGATTAGCTAGCAGAAGATGATGACACAACATGAGATTTCCTTACAAAGCCAAAGAAGAAGAAGCCTTCCACTATTAACCTTGATATTATTAATGAAGAGTAGAAGGACACCTGGCACCTGCTCTTTGAGCACAAGAAGATTAGTTATCTTGAAGACTAGTGTAAATTATCCTATAATGGCGGTCACTAGGTCTCGCTACAAATATTGGAGGCTATCTTGAACACATACAGACAAAGGTGCCAGTAATCATAAGAAGACAAGATCAAATCTAATTTCATTCTTCATTTTTGTCCATCCATCCCTTGGTTTCTTGTCTTTTGTCCTTTTTTTATGTTTTTAGGGTTAGGTCTTTAACCATCTGAAGCTTGTTGCATCCTTACTTCTTAAGGATTCCAAGATGGTTTTAGACTATATATAGAGCATGTTGTAACTTTTTTAAGAATGATGGAATGTAATTATAGGGTAGACTACTAAATTTTGTCTGAGCCTCTATATATTTTGGTCTATTGAATGTATTTTGAAGCAGTTAGACATTAATAAAATACATTGAATTCTCTATTTTATATCTTGTGTTGTCTCTTTTTATTTTTGTTCGAGCTTTTACATATTTAGTTTGCAAGGCATTTAAATATATCAATTACAAGGTAATTGTATTGTCATTTGTGAGGTCCTTAAAGGAAGGAGTAATTATTTTAGATGATCCCAGAAAGCTGAGTATTGGTATTAAGATGTGATAACAAATTTGTAGGTGTGAGTGGATAGCCTGTAAGGCATTCTATCTAGATTGTATGTATTTTCCTTAATCACCTAATTATGGATTTTCATTTGAGATTGAATCTATTGCCCATAGGATTAGGCACTAGTTTATGGTTTGGAAAGTAATTGTTCATCATCCAATCTTTAAAACCAATCAATTACACTTCACTAATAAGAAAGCATATATTTACAAGTAATTGTATTGCAGAGTATACAATTCATTTTGCTGATTCCTTCAAGAGAGAATCAGTACGTTAACCCTCCCAAGTTCAGTGAACTATAAAAGGAAGAAGGATGAGAATCCTTATCACATTACGGTTTGCTATTGTCAAGATAATGTTTTTCTTATTAAGCTTTGTATCAGATTAATTATAGTCATTTGCATAGTTTTCTATTTATTGATACAGTAAAAGGCAATTAGAAATAAACCTAATCCACTGTAATAGATAATGTAAGTCAGTAATCATTCAAAGGTAATACCTGCCTGAGTTTGTGGATCTCAAAAAAGAAGGAGGATATTATCCAGTCCTCATCAATTAGGCTTTTCTTGCATATAGTCAATTGGAAATATACAAGAGCAAGCATTCATAATGTCTTAAGGTTCTTGCAAGAAAAATTCCTAACAGGGAGGTTAGTTATAACCTCATAGAAGTTAATGATGATTAGTGAATCAAATCAGTGAGATGGAGAGGGCGGTTAATTTTCAGGTTGTGAGAGTTTGGGGAAGTCACTGATGTAGTCAGAGAGTTAGCGAGCGATTTCCATGTGCCTATCTCGAGAGATGAACAGTGGTCGTGAGCTCAGGAGATGAGATGGAATATTCTTATAGGGTTGGGGAATTCATGAGACATTTCCACGTGTTTGGGGCTAGCTACTACCATCAACTGAACAACTTTTTTTCATCGAAGGAGGTTTCCCCTAGTTGTTCGATAGTCTATTTTTACCAGATTTGTGGATTCTAGCGGCTATATTACTTTCGAGTAACTTGAAGCCTAGTATCCTGATGGATGAGTTATTCGATGCACAATTTTATTCGATGTATAGGGTTTGTGGGTTCCAATGTATGACCTACCATTTGAATAACTTGAGGCCTTGTCTTAGGATTTATGTCTTGTCTAATGGATGTTTTTAATCGATGGATAGGGATCACAAGTTGTTCCCATGTGTCATAGGTCATCATAGGCTAAAGAAAGGTGGGGCCAACTGCTGAAATGTTGTGTATGGTGATGTTTTATTGGTTGGTTCTTGGACACATTTGTAGACATGAAAGATAAGGTTTAAATTTATTGCTTTGTCGCTGGCTTATGGGATGACAGGGAATATTATTCTTAGACTGGAGAACTAGCGAGCGAATTCCACCTATCTAAAATGATGAAGGATTGTCTCCTACTCACGGTGGTTTGGAATGGTAATTTTTGTAACTGGCGAGTTGGAGATGAGGTCACTATAGTGATGATAAATGTTGGTCGCGAGATCTCGGGTTATGATGCAGTTAATTGTTTATGCCTAAGTGCTAGCAACTGGGTGCCACGTGTCCAAGTGTTTTTTCTATGATTGTTCTAAGGAAGAAGTGATATGTTTCCACAAGTCTGAAGGCAATGAGTGTTTGAGGGGTGGAAGACAAGTGGTGATAGATGATTGGCTTGATTTGTTTAGAGAAATCCATTGTCTTTTCGCGAGCACCAGATCATTGGAGAAATGGAGAGAATGGAGTCAAATATAGATCAAATCTAATCTTTTGGAAGGGTACATGATAAGATAATATTGGAATTAAATATAGATTAGATCTTTTGATTAGGACCAGATAAAATTTATTTTGAGTTGATAGATAGAGTGTGGTACACGGGAAAGAGTTTTCAATTGTATATCAAATCTTGAATTCTATGTTGCTAAATATATATTTTGACTCTAGTCTACTTTCTATTGGCTCTCTTCAATTTGTTAGTTGGTAGTGCTCTTCCCAAGTTTTTTTTGTTGAGAAGTAAGTTGTTTTTTTTTCCCCTAAAGTGATCTATAGCTTGTGGCAATCCTTGTTCTATAAAAGTTTTTTCAAGATCACTTAGGAGGGGTTCCAGTTTTTGAAGTTTGGAACACAGTTCCAATCTTTAGGGTTCCACTAGTAAGATTATCTAAGAATGAGAAGCATTGTAATTTCTTTTCATAGGGCAATTTAGATGAATTTGTCTTAAGTGTTTTGCATGTTGTGCGTCTATAGGTTGTATTGATATTGTATGACAAATATAGCAAGAGTTCTTTGAAATATAATTATGCTTCAGGTCTCTCCAGTGTGCAAAATTAGTCATGTTTTAAATGGAATAAAACAAAGATTTATTCTCATTTAGTGTCTTGTTGTGATATATGTGATTTCCTTTCATGATTTTATTTAAGGGGTTAATTAAATGCATGATAGAAGTTGCATATTTGCTAGGGTTGTGCAGGGATTTTGATAAGTAGGCTGGTTAGGATTATTGTTGAATAATATTGTAAGGAAATATTCTTAGATCATATGCTATAGATGAAGCTCTATTATAGGATAATTATATTTGTGATGACTTAAATTCCCAATGGGACAAGGCACTAATCCTATCTATTATGGATTTTACAAGTCTATTATTGTTTCAGACTTATGTTGTTTCTTGTTGAAGCAAATGATTAAATCACAAATATCTTTACTTTTGTTTTATGTTGTTGAGTTGTTTTTTATTAAGGTAACAATAGGGTTTTTAAGGGGCCCCAAACCATTTACAATAAAAAAAAGAGAGAAATAATTAAAGCACCAACAAAAAAACAACTACTGCCAACATAAACGATAGTAACAAAACAGGGGCTCAACCCCAGATATTACAAAGTAATTTTTAAACCCCAAAAAGGGAGGACACAAAACTGGAAACCAGCCAGCAGACAAAAACAAAAAAGCTTCCAGCAACGTAGTCACACCAGTGTCTTTAGAAACTCTTTAGACTCATCTAGCTGAATCTGCATGTTTAGGATTGACTCCTTTAAGCTAGTAATATCTTTGGACTGGGGAGTAGGTTTCTTTTTAGTGCTTGATGTAGTCCTTGTCCCCAGGCCTGAGGTTTGAATTTCATGACTCCCACCTTCATCTTCAATGTTGATAGCTTTTTCTTCGGTGATATTCCCCTCCAGCATGGAATACAGGGCTTTTAGGTTCTCAATCATAGATTTCATACCCATGTTGTTCATAGTTAGCAGCTTCCTAAGCATAATGTCATTGTTGCTAACTTTTTCCATGATAGGGGTTATCTTGCTATCAATGGTGCTATTAATCTTGTCTTCCAACCAACTAGTATTCTTTGTTACCTCAGCAAAAACATTCTCACCTTTTTTATGCATGGTTGCGTCATTCCTCATCTTATCAACTATTTCCTCCAACACATCATTCCTTCCATCCAAGGCTCTGTATTTGACGTACAGGTCTTGAATATCACAGAATGCCCACTTGTCAATGTTGAATGCATAGATGACCTAGTTTTTGGTGGCTTGAAGTACACTCATGTTTGTAACCCTTTTAGTGTTGAAATCTTGTTCATAAATGGCTTCCTTAACATTGTTCTGAGTTTTCCTATTCTCCTCCTCCACATTTTCATCCCTAGTTGGGTTATTAGGAGGATTGGGTTCAACCTTCTGGTTATTTGTGTTTCTAGGGGAGTCCATATAGGTGTTATTATAATTATTGTTCTCATGGGTTTTCGTCTCTATACACTCAGCCTCGTTCTTAATAAACCCCTCATTTTCCGCTTCTTCATCAATTTTTCCATTTCCTCTTTTCCTTCCTCAGTAACCTCATTAGAGCTCAAGTTGGTTTCCTCCATATAGCTATGAATAACGATATTTATCGGGTTAATGATCTCATTTGGAATTTCCCGCTGAACATCTTTGACAGAATCACCATTAATGCCTTTTCCATCTTCTAGCTTATTCTAATTCACCTCATTTGAAGCCTTATCCTTCTCAGGATTCTCCATAGTGATATGCTCACCTCTCTCGAGAGATTCATCCTCGGAATAAATAGAAACATCATCATCTTCTGATATCATACCTTCCACTTCATCTAAAATAGATGGCTTAACCTCTTTTTTACTAGAATTTTCCATTTTTGGGCTTCTTATTGGGAGACGGATTTGCCTTCTTTTTTGCACTGGTATTCACCATCTTCCTCTTTTGAGATCCCATACTCTTAGGTATCAACTCTCAAACATGATCATGTGCATAGTCTACAATGAGAAAAATAAGACCCTCATGGAGCACTGGACTTGATTTAACTCTGTGGTCCATGATGCTCTGGTTGAGGGAACTCAGGAGAAAGTAAGGGAAGGAAACCCTAGAATCATGATGGAAGTGATTCATGAGCACAAAGTGAAAGTTATAAACTCTAGTAAATCTACCATCTAGGGAAAATTATTCCATAGGGAAAAGTATTCCATTATGACCCTAAGCACTTTTTCCCAAATAAGATTAATGTTATTAATAATAACAAAATCAACATTTGCTTTCACAAGTAGCGCCTTTTCTTCATTTGTCTTAGGGAAATCCTTATAAGCCTTTTTCCCAGTTTTTTTTAATCTTTGGCAAAATTTATGCCCTCAAGAGGCAGACCCATGATTTCAGCAATGAGATCTAAAGTGAGAGGGAAATATTTACCCTCTAGATGAACCTTTCCATTCTCCCAAATTGCCACAAATTCTCTAGTAATCTCTTTGTCATTTCCATGCAGACATTTGAGATACTTAGTGACTCTTCCCTTCTTAAGTTTTCTCCACACCTCCTTCTCCCAAATCCATTTGCAATTAGCAGGTTCCTCCCTCTTAAGGTCACCTCCCATCTCTTCTTCTTCCTTCATGAAACTATCCTCACAAGTGTTGTTACTCTACTTTCTCTCAGAATTTGTTGGCTCTGGATTTCTTAGCCTAAATTTGCAAAAGCTAAAATAAGAAATTTTCAGTTCCATCTTCATCTTGAATACCCACAAAGCGTGCATGACAAGACAAGAAGTAATATCGCTATAGAACACTTGCCACTTTGGCTTAAAATTACTCAACCTTTGATTAAAATCATGGCCCGTCATCATTAATTCTAGTAACTCCCTCCTTTTAGTTGATCTTGTCATGATTAATGAGGTTATTGATTTCATCATTAATTTATTTCATTCCATTCCACTTGCTGATGATGTCATTCTTTACTCCTATGGTGGCCAACCCATCCGCAACTTGGTTAGCTTCACAATAGTTATGGGTCACATAGAAACTTTCAAATTTAGAGGTAATGTTGTTGATTTTCTCTATGATTTGATTAATAGTCCACGATGCTTTACTTAGGCTTTTGATATTATTAATGATATTTAAGGAGCCTCTTTCTAGCCAAACATTTTTACACCCTAGCTAATCTGCCAGCATAATAGTGTTTAGGGCTGCCATTGATTCTACTCTATGATTGGATTGAATACCCAAAGGGACTGCCATGACTCCCACATAGTTACCCCACCCATATATGATAATACCACCTCCTCCCGCAGTTCCTGGATTTCCTTTTGCAGCCCTATCAAAGTTCACTTTGACCCATTCATCGAGTGGAGAAGACCACCGGGCATTAGTTCTAAGATGAGGTGCATTGATATAAGAGGTTTTGAGTTACCGATTTCTGATGTTCTCCAAATTATGTGGGGAAGAGATCATCTCAGGATTTTCATTTACCATTAAGTTGAAATTATCCTCCAGCCCTCTATAAATATGATTGCCAACCACCCCAGGTTTAGAAAATTTATCTTGGAAGACTCTGTTATTTCTTTCCTTCTAGATACGCCAGTAGAAGTGGGGGAGAAAGAGTCTCCAAAATTCTCTCATCATGTTATTCAATAAGGGACAACTCCATTGTTTCACGAAATCCTGCCAAAGAAGAGGAAAAACCCAACAAAGATTCCATTTTCTCAAGATGATCTCCCACACCTTATAACGAGTGTAGGAGAAATGCATCATAATATGGTTATAAGATTCATCCTCCTCCATGCATAAAAACATCTATTAGGAAGAAATAAACCCCTTTTACTGAGGTTATCCAGGGGTTAGGGGTTTATTTTGATATAAAAGCCAAAAAAAGAAATTGACTTTAGGAATGAGAAATTTATTCCAAACTTTCTCACAACCATGTCTTTCCTCACCCAAAGTCAAAAGATCACACACCGAGGCCATAGTATAGATCCCATCCAGATTAGGAGCCCAAATGATTTTATCAAGATTTTTGTCCTCGAAAAACCAGGAATGTAGATCAAGCTAGAGGGGAAGAAGCCTTCTACCAATGTCTCCCAGATTAATCCAATTTTTAGCATACCAGTAGCCCTTAAATTTTTCACCGATAGTTTATTTACATCTCTCTATAACATGTTTCTAGTCCTGGTTATTAGAGAGAGGTTCTTTTTATAATCGGCTGTCTTCCCAAAAATTAATTTTCTTGCCATCCCCCAGCTTCCACCTCATTCCCTTCATAATTATCTCTTTTGAGGAGCTTATGTTGTTCCATATGTAGGAACCATGAAAAATGACTCCATTATTGAGGAAACTCTCCAAGGAATTGGAGTTATAGAGGTATTTGTTTCTGATGATCACCTTCCATTCTTTCTTATTCCCAAATATTCTCCATAGTTGTTTAGTAAGAAGAGATTTATTAACATTTTTAATATATCTCAAACCAAGACCTCCAATGTTTTTGGGTTCACAGACACTTTCCCATGCCACCAAACTTAGCCTTTTATTTTCTTCCACCCCTGACCATAAGAATATTTTTTGGATTCTTTCAATGATTGTGACAAATTTATGGGGGATTTTAAAGAGACTCAGGGCATAAACTGGGAGGTTTTGTAAAGTTTATTTCAGGAGTTGGACCTTCCTAGCATTACTTAGAATGGCCCCTTTCCAACCAGCTAGCTTGTTATTGTATTTGTCGATAATAGAGTTCCAGAAACTATCTAGCAGTTAAGAACATGACGAAAGGCCCAGGTAGGACAAAGGCAAAGAACCAACGTTGCAACCCAGAATATTAGAGATTTTTATTTGTCTCACCTGAGGGGTGTTGATAAATAAGATAGAGCTCTTGTTCTAGTTGATAAGTTGACTAGAGGCCAAGGTGTACATAGAGAGATATTTCTTCACATTTATTACTTCTTTAATAGTGACACTCCCCATAATGAGAGTATCATCAACAAATTGCTCATGGGAACAAAATGATCTAGCAGAAGATGGTTGGAGTCCAAAGATTAATTCTTCTCCCACAAGTTTATCAATATACATTCCCAAAAATTCTTAGGATAGAAAAGAGGATAGGGGAGATAGGATCACCTTATCTTAATCCTTGTGTTGGTTTGAAGAAATCAGAAGAGCCCCCATTGACAATAACTAAAGAAGACATAGTAGTGACCAGCTCCATAATTAGTTTGGTAACTCCCTTATCAAAACCAAAAGCATTGAGGACTTTCAACAGAAAGTTCCAATCCACCCTATCATATGCTTTAGAGAGATCCAACTTCATAAGGAAGCCTTGTTTCTTGGCCTCCTCCAAAGAATGAATATTTTTGTGAGAAACTATAATTGGGTCCATGATTTGCCTTCCTGGGACAAATCCATTCTAGTGGGGTGAAATAATCGAAGACAAAATTGATAGAATCCTTGAAGTTAGGACTTTAGATATGATTTTATACAAGGAGTTACACAGGGTAATTGGCCTGAAGAATCAACCGTGTTGGCTTCACATTTTTTGGAATCATAACCAGAAAAGTCACATTGAGTTACCTAAGGAGAGTTTTAGTACCAAAAAAATCTTTGACCACTGCAATCACATCTTTCCCTAAAATGTCCATGTACTGTTGAAAAAGACCATTGGAAAATCATCAGGGCTAGGGGACTTCTCACCTTAAAAATAAAGAACGACCAACTTGATTTCCTTATCTGAGGGGATATATTTGAGTCACTCATTAATACCAGCATCAATCGATGATGGGATGGTAGACAATATTTTATCTTGATCTAAAAGGTCCAAGTTATTCTCCCTGGAGAGGAGGGAGGAGAAGTAGCTTAGCATTTATTTTCTAATTCCCTCTTCTTTCCTAGTAATGTTTCCATTCACATTCAAACTTGAAATTCTATTAACCACCTTATGATTCATAGCAGTCATGTGAAAAAATATTGTGTTTTTGTCCCCTGCCCTTAACCAGAGGGCTCTTGACATCTGTCTCCAAAAGGTTTCTTCTTTAGAAATAATATTTTGATAATCGTCCAATAGGTTATTCTCAATACTTTTGTGTTCCTTTGTGAGAGCCTCTTTTTGAATTTGATCTTGGATCTCCTTGATTTCATATTGCACCCTATTTTTGGACAGGAAAATGTTTCCAAACACTTCCTTGTTCCAAGTCTTTAACTTCCTTTTGATGTTGTTAAGTTTTTTTCAGCTATAAACATAGCTCCTCCATCCAAGGCATAATTACACTAGCCAGCTATACTGTCCTTCAAATTTGGGTGTTCCATCCACATCTTTTCAAACCGAAAGGAAAAGTTTTTCTTTCCATTCATAGTGTTAGCACTAAAGGAAATAGGGAAGCAATCATATTCAACTCTCAACAAAGAGGATAGGGAACATGCACACCTTGAGATCAAATCAAGAGAAAGAAGGGTTCTACCAAATTTTACCTAGATAAGATCCTTATTTTTTCTCCTATTTGACCAAGTGTAAGAGATTCCCTCTAGCTCAATATCCAGAAAAACTTCATCATTGATATGGTCCATCAGGTCCATTCTACTATCCATCTGGGAGGGGATACCTCCCATTTTTTCATCATCTTTGAGTGGGGAGTTAAAGTCTCCCATTACCATCCATATTTTTTCCTGATAGTTCTTTCTAATGTCTTTCAGGCTTCTCCAAAAGTTCAATCTACCATTCTTGGTGTTTGGGGCATAAATATTGATCAAGTTCCAAGAGAATTTATCTCTTAAATTGTCACTTTCACCAAGATAATGTTCTTCTCAATCTTCAACAGGGTGTAGTTAAAAGTCTATTTTTTCCAGTAGATAACCACCCCTCTAGAAGCCCCCTCTGAATCACAGCCAAGACTACCCCCATTCATGATAGGCTGAATTATTTCCACTTTTTCTCTGAGCATTTTAGTTTCTTGAATCAATAATAAATCCAACTTACAGTCTCTAATAAGATTCCTAACTACATCTCATTTGTGAGGACTATTTAGTCCTTTTATGTTCTAGGATATAATCTTCATTTTCAATATGAGGAGCATACCTTTGGGATGGTTCTTTGACAACATCCGCAATGTTCTTCTTTGCTTCCTATTCTCGAGAATTTTTGGCCGATACTCTGCCTCATTCCTTTTTAGGGGTTCCCACATCTATCTTCTATGGTCCTCTTGTTTGTACTCCTCCATGGGTTGGGCCTTCTATTTTCTTGATAGATCCAGGAGCATAAGGTCCCTTATATGGCATATTGCCTTTTTTAAAGGAGCTCCTTTGATTCTTCTTGCCATTAATTTATGTCTAGATTTCTTCTTGATTTTCTTCTTTCCATAAATCAGCTAGATGTGATAGGGGTCCTTCATGTCCCCTATCAATAAACATTTCACCATTTAGATTTCTCTCCTTTGTATTAAGTCCCTTAATGTTATTTTCGTTTACTGTCTTGTCCTTGTTGGATTCTATTGTCCTTAACATAGAAGGCTCCTTTTACATTACTTGTGAGCCCTGTATGTCCAGTTCCCTAATCCCAGGGACATTCACAAAAGAACCATGCTCATTCTGAGGATTTTACTTAACTTTGGGATTGATGGTATCTGATCTATTCCCCTTTGTGGTCTCTGAGCTTTTCCCATCTACCTCAACATTTATTTCCTTAACCTCTTTCTGTACTTTCTGGGAGGACTCAGAATTGTTTTTTCCCTCCATTCTTTTTTAGGACCTTTCATTTTCTCCTTTTCCTTTTGATGCTTCAGAGGGTATTGTTTTGCCCAATGACCTACTTTTTTACTTGAGAAACAAGCAAAAGGGATCGACTCATATTCCAATTGTTGAATATATTTCCCCAATTTAGACATGATTGTTATCACCTTAGGGAGGTCTGCATTTTGGTAAATGTTAACGCAAGCTCTAGCATAGACTAGCCTAGATTTCACTACTGTCATAGGGTCAATAGACAAAATTTATCCAAAAGATCTAGCCAAACCAACAAAATAATCCTCATACCAGTATTCTAGAGGGAGGCTTGGGAAATACACCCAAACAGGTGCTGACTCAAAGAGACTTGAGTTTAAGTCAAGGTTGTTCATCCACTTTTGCAGAGCTAGAGATGACTTGCCAAACATCCATGGGCCTCCACAAAGAACTCTGGACAAATCTTCTATATTGGAGAAAACAAAGGAAAAGAAGCCCTTCGGCATCAGGACTATGTTAACATGACCTTTGAGTGTCCATTTTCTGCTAACTAAGGATCTTACCATATCAATGTTGGGTCGTGAACCAATAAATTCTGCCACCAGAGTAAGCGTCGTAGAAGTTACAATATGATCCACTAATGGGTCCGAAAGTGAAATACCAAAAATCCCCTTCTGAGGCTCAGACAAATTGTTGATACAAGGGAAGGGCGGCTTCCCCATTGGTTTCACCCTAAAAAGAGATGACCAGCTTCCAATACCCGGCAACCTAGAAGAGAGTTTGCTAGCAGAAAAAGAGGATTTTGACTTACCATCTGATGATGAATTTTTAGGCCCACCTCCTTGGGAAGGAGCCACATTTGGCTCCTTTTCCTCTTTCAAATCTTTTGTGGAGCCCTCACCTGACGTTCCTCCACCCTTCCGCTCCTTGCCTACTACATTTTCTAAGGGAATCCTGCCATTACTGAGATTCCCACTCTCAGTAGGATTCAAATTCAAACCACCTCTCACTCTCCTTTTCTCCGCAAGTGCCATTGTATGTTGTTGAGTTATTTCATATCATGATGTATGTTGTTGAGTTGTTTCATATCATGCTCCATAACAATTGAGGATCAATAAGTAGTTAGCCCCTACTTAGTATTCTCTTGTTACCTGTAGACACCCTAAATTGGTCAAGACAAATCAAAAGCGAATTCAATCAAATTCAAATCAAGCATTTGAGCATCAAAGCATGAATTAATTGAAAATCAAAGCTATTATATTAATTAAATTAAAAAATCAAATAAAAATGCAATTGATTTTAATCAAACAATTGTATAGTTTAAATAAAATTAAATCCAACCCATTAAAGGGAACCCATGGATAAATCATTTCATTAAATATATTTATTCTCACTAACCACAAAATGACAAAAACCTCAATCAACCAATGAGGTGAGAGCATTTAGAGCACATGGATCAAGGACAAATCACTTTTCCCTCATCTTGAGATGCATCTTGACCATCCATCCTTATCTCTTTGTCCCAACATTTGAAACCATTAACTTGAATCAATCTTAATCAGGGTTAGTTCACTCTACCCCCTACCCTTGGAAAATCCTATAAATAGTATTCAATTCTAAGAGAAAATCACCAATTCACTTTCATCTTCATTTGCATTGGTATTATTATTAATTTGTGCATCCATTCTTATCATAGTTTGAATTCATTAGCTTTGTTCTTGCATCTTTAGCTTAATTTGCATCCTAATCCATCATTTTTAGCTTAAATTTGCACATCATTTAGCTTAAATCATCAAATTATCATTCTAGGATTGTCACTTTAGGAGTGCTTAAAATCTGAGAGCATTTGCTTTAGATTCCTAGTTAGAGAGAGATGAGAAGGTTTTAATGATTCAATTTGATGTTTAACATTGTTAGATCTTTCATTTCCTTTCAAATTGATGTAATTGAGTCAATGTTTATGAATATGCATTAAATTATATATAAAATGACACCCACAATGGGGAATCTTGCCTCTACTAACTTTTTTTTGTTGGATTTAAGTGATTGAAATGCAGATTTGGAGCAATTATGAAGTTCTGGCACCTATACCCTAAATATGAGCGCCTATGCCATGAACATCAATGCCTCTACCCTAAAGATTAGTGTCTATACTCTAAAGTATAGTGCCTACACCTCAAAGAGCATTGCTTATGAAAAATTAGTGGACATTTGCACTATCTTTTCACTACTTTGCATCATTCTCCAATGCCCATTCACTGTCTTCCAGTGCCTACACCTTAAATAGAAGCAATTCTGCTCTCTATATTGGCTTCTATACTGTCTTTTATCTCTTGTGAATTTTTTTTGGCACCTATGCATGTTTTTGTAGTTCCTATACATGATTGTGCAAATTTGTAGACTTTGAAGCTAATTGTGCTTTGAAATTATTTTTAGATGGCCAAACATAGGAAGGTGAGAAGCCTTGCATCCCAAATTCCCAATTATTGAAATATCCAAGAGGACAAGAAAGCTCTTATAAGATTGAAGGAGGTAAAGGCTTCTATTAGAGCTAAAATTTTGTTGCAAGAAAGGATTCTCATGCACCGATATTGGAGGATAATAGATCTTTACCAAGATTTCTTTGATTTGCCTTATAGTCCTTTAGATGAATCCTCTTTTGATACTTTAATTTAGTTTTGATCATTGTGTTTCTTTTGATTTGGATTTATTCACTTTGTGTGGGAAGTGTGTTGGAATAATTTGTGTGAAAGGGGATGCAAAGGAGCAAACGCTATAGCTATGGTAAGTGAAAATGCAAAATGCAAAATCTCAAAAATGCGCCTAACCTTTGCTAGCTTTGAATAAGGTAACACTAATCCCTTTGCATTTTCTAAAATTGTGGCGTGTCAATTTCTAAATCTATCCTAATTAGAAGCGAAATGGAATCATAAGAAAAGCATTAGGCATATGCTCTTCACCTTTGGTGAATCAAACTCCTACAAATGCTAATCTTGAGAGGAAAAAGAGATAATAAATGAACAAACACATAAATATAAGCCTCCTTGTTTGTGAAGGAAAGCATTAGGGATATGGTCTTCACCTTTGGTGAATCAAACTCCTAGAAGTGCTCTAATTACATTAGATTAAAGGCCTAGGAAAGAATCATTGATAATTGTATTTGGAGGTGAGAAGTATTAGGGATATGGTCTTCACCTTATTGGTGAATCAAATTCCTAAACCTATTTTCTCATTTCATTTTCTTTCTTTACATGAACATGTTAGATCGTTAGTGGGATTGCCTCTTGAGAATGCACCTTAGTGAGGCTGGTGAGAGGGAATAACCCAAAGTGGGAACAAGGTTAAGCCAACCTATTCCACCCACTTGAAAAAAAAACCTCGTTTAAGTTGAAAAACTTAAAGGGAAAAAATATCAAATGCCTAGACTTGTAAGGCTATATGCCTCAATCATGCTTGCATGACTCTGTACTCATTACTTGACTAATTTGATATTTTTGTTTTTGAATCCTGGACTACATCCTGGTTATATTAGCAAGCCTACCTTTATAAGCTGCATCAAGCCAAATTGACCGTAGGTAGTTTGTTTGGAATTTTTTTCTTGTGAAAGACCCGTGGAAATGATTGAGAATATACACTTTGGGTAAGTTTAGGGGTGGAGAAAATAATTGATTTTTTTGTTTTTTGTGTTTTATGGTCAAATGTATAAGAAAAAAACATCCATTGAAAATCTTAATTCAACTTAAAAATAAAAAGAAACAAAAAATTTCCAAGTTTTTCACCAGTTCAGCTCATGTGCCCAGGAGATCAGCTCCTGTGCCACATCCTGCAGTTCCTATACCCTTTATTTTGGTGCCTATGCACCATAAAGGAGTGCCTATACCAAATTCTATAGGGAATGTGAATCAAAACCCTAAAACATAGGGTATTTATGATCATTTACTAACAAAAAAGTGACTTTTTCAAGTACCCATTTGAGAAATTGTTCCAAATAAGTCAAAATAGAGTTGAAATTCACCTTCTCTATATTTTTTGAACTAATTGAGACACCTTCCAAAATGTTTCAAAATCCTCGTATTCTTGTATTCCCAAAGTCTATCATCAAGGGATATCAGGTTCTTTTACCAAAAACCAAGGAAATCAAGATCTGCATTCAAGGCCTTCATTATAGGGATACCTCCAATTTTGTTCACCTTCTCAACAAAGGGTTGGATTTCTTTTAAATTCCAATGTGGACGAGGTCCCATTTTATTAAACTATCTTTTGCAAGAAGATGGAAGTATCCTAAGCCAAGAGATACCTTACCAAGATGAAACTCCTCATTCACCATACCAACTGTCTCAAGAGGAAGAACAAGAAAGGCAAGAAACAATGGCATGGCCTAATTGTTTTAACAATGATAACCATAATGATAAAAATGCTGAAACCTTGGAAACAACAATGAAAATAATGGCAAAAACCTTGGTAAAAACAATGGAAATAATGTCGTAAACCTTGGTAACAACAATGGAAATAATGATGGTAACATTGGTAATGACAATGGTATGAAAAATGATAATCATGGAGGAAACAATGACAATAATGGAAATCATCACCTTTGAAAAGATGACATTACCGAAGAAATAATTGATGAAGTGACACAAGATCCCGGATTCATAAAAGTGATGGAAAGGGTTTTAGAAAAGAATAAATAGAGGTATTTCTTAAACCTCGCACAATTAGGGGTCAAACTCCCCCATGATTGTGATATTTCCAAGATAAAAAGAGATGAGGAAGAACAAAACCCTATAGGAGTCCTGAACAAGTAATTAAAGTTCTTTCAAATCCAATTGGAGAACATGAAGAAAGAAGCAACTCCTAAACCATTCTTGATTGAACCCCTTTGTCCTTTTCCTTTTGATAAGGGTTTAGTCATGATACCATTCCATCAAAATGTGGTCTTCCCTAGGTATGAAAAGTATCTAGGTACAATAGACCCATAAGACCATTTAAGAGAATTTTGTACACTAAGCATGGAATTTATGGACGAGACTACATACTTGATGAGATTATTCACTATAAGTCTTGGTGGACAAGTGATGGAGTGGTTTTCCAAATTACCTCCTAATATCAAGAAATTTGAGGAATTGGCTTCCAAAATTTTTATCAAATATTATTATAACATCGAGTGGGAAATCACCGTGTTAGATTTATGCAATACCAAGCAACATAATGGTGAATCCTTTCAGCATTTCTTGCAAAGATGGATAAAAGTTCTTGCTAGCTATCCTAGGAGTAGACCAGAAAAAAGAGAAGATGAACATATTTATTAATAATTTTATTTGGGAGATGAATTGTTTGTTACAATTGCAATGTCCTCCCATATTTAATCAGGTTATTGAAAATGACATCAATATAGTAGAGGTTTTGGTAAGGAATGGAGATATCAAACTCTACAAGGATAACAAAGGTTTCTCTAACAATAATAACAATAATAGAAAACCTCGATTTTGGTTAAAGAACACAAATAAGAACCTTGTGAATGATGGAGTAGTGGAGGATAATAACATCAAAGCCAAACCTTTCAACATGTCCATGATATCATCTTCTAATCAAGCCAATAATATTAATAAAAAATCTAAGGCTCCTTTCAACGACAACAACAACAATTACAATGATCAAGGGAACAACAAACCTAAAATGCGCTTCATGTATTGATTCACATCAAATCCAAGGAGAAACTCTACCCTATTGGGTGAACCTCTAGATAATGCCCTAAGGACTCTAATTTCTAATAAAATCATCACTTTACCATAGTCTAGACCCTATGAGCCTCAAGTTAAACCAACATGGTGGAATGATTCACATCATTGTGAATATCATCAAAATAATGGTCACACCACCAATAATTGTATGAAGTTGAAACATGTGATTCAATACTTGATTGATGGTGTAATAATCGAAGTAGAAGGGCCTAAAAACATTGAAGATCACACGACCTTCAAAAATCCTTTCTTAAATCATGAAAAAGGGGAGTAGTCCAACACAAATTATAAAAACCAAGGGAACAAGGTTATTTTTTCTCTCATTTATGATAACACGATAAATTTTTTATCCGGTTTTGAAAATTTCATTAATGTGGTGGTGGTAAAAGATAAACATGAAAAGGAATCATTGAATGTCATCTCCTGGGGCAAGCTTCAAAAATAACCTTACCAAGAACATCTAGCAAAACCAACACAACTTGTTTTCCATCACCTTCATCAAAGCAATGCAATTTGGTAGAGAATATTTTGGAGTTATTGAAAATATCACCATCACATAAGGAAATCCTAGAGAGAGCTCTGGTTGATACCATGGTTCCCACAAATTTGGATGTAGATCGGTTCCAAACCATGGTTGGTCATCTTATAGATACTCATTATTTGTCCTTTTTCAAACAAGATGACATGTCTCTTAATCACCCACAAAACCTTCCATTGCATATTGAAGTCCTCATACATAAGAATCATGTGAAAACAGTCCTAATTGATGGAGGTGTTGGTTTGAACATATGCACATTGAGCCTAATCAAAGCCTTAAGATATTCCAAAAATGTGGTGGATCCTAAAAGAAAGATAGCTATCAAGGCTTATGATGACAAGGAAAGATCTTCAATAGGGATTGTTACTTTGCCTATCAGAGTGGGACCCATTCAAAATGAGATAATTTTCCAAGTCCTAGACTTAAAATTTACTTACAACATATTATAGGGAAGGCCTTGGATCCATGAAATGCAGGCAATGCCTTCTACTTACCACCAATGTATAAAATTTCCATGCATGGGTCAGGAAATAACCATTAGTGGAGACACAAATCCCTTCCAATATTGTAATAATATAAAACCAAGGATAGACTCTTTTGTACCACATAACAATGAAAGTCCTATTTTACAAGCCTCCCAAGAGAATAACAAGGTGGAAATCCCAAGTGTCACTCCAAGCTCAAGCAGTAAAAAGAAAGACAAAAACAATCCAAAGGATCAACCTAACACTTCAAGTGAACAAGAGACAATGTCTTATTCATCTGTCAAAGGAAATGAGAAATTAAGTTCTGTGGAACCCAATGAGGAAAGTCCAAATTTTCTAAAATAAAATTCTTCTATTCAAAGGGCAAATACATCAAAACCCTTTGAAAATGGAAAGGAAAAATTAACACATCAAGAAGAGATGCATAATATGATAAAGAATTTTGAGAAACAATGCAAATTGCATCAAAGGGGATAGGAGAATATTTTATATCATTGACATACATGCCTACTTCCCCTAGGACTCATGGAAAACCACAAAGATACAATGAAAATTTTGTAAGGCCCAATAATTATATGAATTAGTAATCAGATGATGAGATCCTCAACTGGATTTATAAAGATGATGAAGAAGAAAATTCAGACAAAAGAGTCCAACACATCTGTATTCCCACATACCAATATGGAAAAGGGTATCAAATTTTGAAAAAGATGGGATATCAAGGAATGAGACCCATTGGGAAAAGAAAGCAAGGCTTTTTAGAACCCATAAAAGTCCAATGGAGATCAAGTGATGAGAAATTAGGATTGGGATATTCTGCATCCAGTTATAATCAATATAAATCTATTTATTGTTACCGAATAAATAAGTTAAATTCCTCTAGTGATGATGATGATTCAGCTAAGTGGGAGTGGGACTCTTTTCTAGAAGCCTTGTGTTAGGATAAAGAAGTGGATGTTGTTCACTCTTATGACCAAGGAAAAAATGAGGAATCAAAATCAAATCAAGAAGCTTCAAGTTCTAACTCACAATGGGTAGGATAGCCATACATACCTTCATTCTTGGGGAATCTAATGTTAGATTTAATCTACAAGATTTTTATCCACAAACAACTCAAGAAGACTCAAGTGAGGAGGATGTTGACCCAAAATATATGGACCATTTAGAAGAGGCACATTTAGACCTAAATAATACAATGTATGAACCTTCTAATGATACCATGTCCTTAAATACCATAAACCTAAATGAAGATGACTTTTTCTTCACTTATCCACCCTGACTTAATTGATTGGGATCAATTAGAACCAAACGACTTTCCCCCTTTCCCAAATGAACATTCTTTGGCCTTGTACCTGAATGCGGTTGAACCCTCTTCCACCAATGAAGAATATCAAGGATAAATAAGGGGGGAGGTGTCCAATCTCTTAGTCGCAAAAATATAAAAATAAAATAATAAAGAAAAAATCAAAAGGTCTAGTGGTGAAAACCATAGGGTGGCAGTGCTAGACCTAGAAAAAGATAAAATAAGGACATTTTCAAAGGTGAAAACCCAAATGTGGCACCTAAGGAAGAGAGATTGGACACTTTTCTAGAGCATTATGATGAAAGGTCACCTATATTGATTGAGCCCATAGAAAAGGTGAATATTGGCACAAAATCAGAGCCCAAAGTTATTAATCTAGCAGCATCATTGACACCAGAAGAGAGATAAGAATTAATTGAATTCTTTGAGAGAAAACAATTTAATTTTGCATGGTCCTATGCTGACATGCCAGGTCTAGATCTAGAGTTTATCATGCATCATTTGAATGTAAAACTAGAAGTTAAGCCAGTGAAAAAAAAGTTAAGAAAAATTCATCCTCACATTGCATTATTAGTGAAGGTAGAATTGGAAAAGTTGTTGAAAGTTGCTTTTATAAGGACTATTTCCTATGCATATTGGATATCTAATATATTTCCAGTTTTGAAGCTAGATAAATCAATCAGAGTATGCACAAATTTTAGAGATCTCAACTTAGCCTTCCCAAAAGATGATTTTCCATTGCCAAGCATTGATGCTATAATAGACTTAGCAACAAGAAATTCTATGTTATATCTCATGGATGGATTCAATGGATATAATCAAATAAAAATAGCTCATGAAGATCAAGAAAATACAACTTTCAAATGTCCTTGGGGTACATTCTATTGGAACGTGATGCCTTTCAGTCTCAAAAATGCTGGAGCCACCTATCAGAGAGCTATGACCACAAATTTTCGTGATACGATACACACATTCCTAGAAGATTATGTTTATGACATATTAGCAAAATCTCACACAAGAAAGGAACATCTGCCAATTTTGGAGAATTTTTTTTACAAGACTAGAACAATTCAAGGTGAGATTGAATCCAAAAAGTGTGCATTTGGTGTACAACAAGGAAAGCTACTTGGTTACATAGTATCAGAAAAAGGCATTAAGGTTGACCGGGAAAAAGTTAATATTATTATGGAAATTGGGGTACCGAGGAACATAAGACAAATGAAATCACTCCAAGGATGACTACAATCCATAAGAAGATTTATTTCCCAATTAGCTGAAAAATGTCATTCATTTACTCAACTCCTCCATAAGGATATAATTTTCAATTGGGATGAAAAATGTGAAGAATCCTTAACTCTTTTGAAGAAATACTTGATGAGTCCACCTATACTGATGTCACCTATTCTAGGAAATCCTCTACTCTTGTATATTTCACCAACATATCATTCATTAGGTGCCTTATTAACTCAAGAAGATGAAAAGGGGAAAGAGAATGCAATTTATTACATCAGTAGGACCTTGGTCAAATATGAGTTGAACTACACTTTCATAGAAAGAGCATGCCTAGCAGTGTTTTTTGATTCATAAAGATTATGTCATTACATGTTGGCACATGAGATTAAACTCATAGCTAAGATTGACCCTTTGAAGTATCTTCTTAGCAAACCAGCCTTAAAAAGATGATTAATAAAGTGGGTTATGGTGTTGAGTGAATTTGACATTGAATATGTCAATAGAAAGGAAATAAGAGATCAAGTAATTTTTGATCAGCTGGCAGAAGCTCCTTTGCAAGATAGTCATCCCATTTAGATTGAGTTTCCTGATTCAGAGATAATAAATGCTAAGGAAAAGACATGGAAACACTACTTTAATAGATCCTATAGACATCATGGCTCGAGGGTAGGCATTCTCCTAATCACTTCTCTAGGAAAAACTATTCCAAAGTCATAAACACTCCTTTTTCTATGCACCAATAATATAGATAAATATGAAGCACTTGTTACATGCATAAAAATGGCTCTAGAATGGAAAGTAGCAGAACTACAAGTGTATGGTGAATCTCAACTTGTAATCAATC
This sequence comes from Thuja plicata, assembly GCA_018584345.1. Lineage (NCBI taxonomy): Eukaryota > Viridiplantae > Streptophyta > Pinopsida > Cupressales > Cupressaceae > Thuja > Thuja plicata. The sequence continues at coordinate 600,375 of MU223224.1, read as the reverse complement.
AAATTAATGATGATTACCAAACAAAAGATGACAACTTGATGACTTATAAAAAATATGATAGATAACTTAAATAAGTACTTTATTTTAATCACATTTGAACAAATACCAAGGGAGAAAGACAAAGTAGTTGATGTCATGGCCACTCTTACAAACGCTAGATCAAAGTGCACGATATGAATTCTTGGTGGAAGAGTTGGTACAACCCACATTTAACCTTCTCGAACCCTAAATCATTTGTCTCCTACTTTAAATGAATCCCCATGATATGGCCCTATTTATACTTACCTAAAAGATAATATCTCACTAGAGGAACAATCTAGAAACCAAAAGTGAATTTTTTATCTGACAAACCTCAAGATATACCCTTATCGCCGAAACACTGTATCATAAAGGTCTTTATGGAATGCTTCTTATATGTCTACAGAGGGAGGAATCAGAAACTACTTTACAAGACATTCACGAGGGAATTTGTGGGTTACATTTGAGCAGATTTTCTTTAGCAAAGAAACTCCTAAGGATGGGGTATTATTAGCCAACTATGGAAATAGATGCATGTTAATTTGTAAAAAAATGTCAAAAGTGCCAATATCAAGGAAATTTGATACATGTGCCAGTTCAAGAGTTGTATCCATTGACCACACCTTAGCTCTTTTATCAGTAGGGTTTTGACTTAATAGGGATGATCTATCCACCTTCATCTAATGGTCACAAGTGCATAATAACTAGAACATAATACTTTACCAAATGGGTATAAGTTGTACCATTAACAACTGCAACTAGGAAACAATTTTCCATGTTCATTTTGAACCACATTATTTGTTGATATGGTATCCCACATGCCATACTCACCGACAATGGAAAGTAGTTTAAGAATAAGGATATTGATGAATTGTGTGAGAAATTGCATATCATACACCACGCTTCTTAAATCTATTACCCTCAGGGAAATGGTCAGGTTGAGGCCTCAAACAAAAATATCCTTAAAATCCTGAAGAAAATAGTGGATAATTCAGGAAGAGATTAGCATATTCAATTAAATCTAGCATTAGGGGCCTATAAAATAAGCATTCAAAACCCACAGACGCAACACCTTATTCATTGGTTTATGGGGCCGAAGCAATTTTTCCTTTAGACGTGGAAATTACCCCACTAAGAGTCTCATTTCATGGGTTAGTGATAGAAGAATATTTTATAGTCACTAGACTACAACAATTGGAATTACTTGAAGAACATCAAACCCAAGCATATAGCCATTTCAAGGTGTATCAAAATAGAATGTCAAGGAAATATAACAAAAACACCAAATTAAGAGAATTTCAAGTGGGAGACCTAGTCCTCAGAGAAAACCCCCAAAACCAATCAGAAAGAGACAAGAAAGGGAAATTTGTGGAAAATTGGCTAGGACCTTTCTTTATAATATCTTCCTATGGGAAAAGAACTTATAAACTAGCCAATTGTGATGGAGAGGAATTTCAAGAACCTCTCAATAACATTCACTTGAAGAGGTTTTACACCTAAGGTCAGAGGAAAATGTGTAGGAGGAAAGAGTATTAGATGAGGAAAGCATCAATTGTTGTACAGTGAAAAGTGATCCTGAAATAATCCAAAAATAGTGAAAAGAGATCCTGAAGAAATCTAAAAAAAGTGAAAAGAGATCCTGAAGAAATCCCAAAAAAGTGGAAAGTGATCCTGAAATAATCCAAAAATAGTGAAAAGTGATCTTGAAGAAATAAACAAAAATAGCAGAAAGAGATCCTGGAGAAAGAAAAAACATTCATATATGAGATCCTAAAAAAATTCTTATCTTGGTGAAAACCTTGCAAACAGGCACCTTGGTAATATAAAAAAAATACAAAAATGAAAAAAATACAAAAAAAAATTGAAAAAGAGAAAAAAAGCCTTGGTGAAAACCTAGCAATAGGCGCCTTGGTATGCAAAAAAAGAAAAAAAAGAGAGAAAAAGAGCAATAACTTCAAGTGGTGAAAACCTGGTAAATAGGCATCATTTGACCCTTAGGTCTTGCCTGGGTTGCATTTTCTATCTGCATCTTTCTTCCATCCTTGTACATATCCTTGCATCTGTTATTTGTACATAGTCATAATAAATTCTCACAGCTACATTCGCATATACAAGGCTTTCATCCTGATTTTGAGATTTGCTTTTGTCTGAAATCTTTTTTCTACCCAACTGGGGCATAATCCTAAATCAGTGAACTCATCACGACAGACCCAATTGACACAAATATTTGCATCAAACCAAAATTAAGACACTTTAACCCTTTGATTCCTATCAAATTTGATTAAGCTTCAACATCACACTAATCTGCAACATCAAAGTTGATCAAGCCTTAATAAAGATTACCAAATTTGAATAAAGATCTAAATGGATGAAGTCTTCTGAAATGTGGATCCATAAACAATAACAATGTTATTTCAAGGGTTACTTGATTTTATTAAAATATGTCTTTTTAGTGAATCAATGATGTCTTGGAATAGATACACAATGATGGAGACATGATATTTTCTTTATTTTTGTGTGTCTCCTTGTCAGATTGATTCATAGAAATATGTAAACTTGTCTAACGACATGATCATCAACGAATCATTGATGACATTTGCATATGGAAGGGATCAGATCTCTATCTATTTAAACAAACGGATACCTTGGCCATTTAGATCTTCCATAGCTTAATTCTAAAATCCACTTGCAACATTGAATCTGATGAAAGCGGTATTCATACTCCCATGGTTGAACTAGTGAGAGTTGTACTGGATTCATTGTTGAAATCCAAAGGAAGGAGGTATTCATATCAACATGGTTTGCAAATATAACCAGTGAGGGTTGTACCAAACTTTAGGTTCCAAAAAGCTCAATGATGAAAAATAAAATAGCATTCTCTAGTGATAAGTGACAATCATAGCTGCATCTTGCATTCACTTTAGATTAGACTTGCATGTGTAGTTAGGGTGATTTTCTCTAAAGGAATTAATCTTAGGGTTTTTAGTCAACTAGAGGGGTGAATAAATCAAGGGTATTGCATCAAAATTTTCTTAAGATAGAGTATATGTACTTTCACAAAAATACTGCATTTCATATAAGCTCATCTAAGTTCATTATCATTAATCACTGCATTGCGTCTCATGACATTTAATTAAGTTCATATAAGTTCATTATCATTAATCATTACATTTCATATCATGGAAAAGATCATACAAAACATGCATTAATTAAAAGAATTAATCATAGCATTGCTATATAAAAATTTCATCTAGTATCATTGCATACATCCAACATTGCATTTGAAAAAATACAAAAACACAGAGATGATCATATAGAACTACATCATGCATTTTAACAATTTTTTTAAAAGTCCATATACAATGATATCATAAGAAACAAAATCTGAATGCATCGACAGTGAATATCATCATCATGATGAGTCTATCACTATGAGTATCAAGTACATCACAAGGTACATAAAACATCAAAATCTATCAAATCTTATCCAAGGAAATAACATCTATCTCTGACCATCCTCTGCACCTGTACCTATATCTATAGGGAGAAACCAAGAAGAACCTACTACCTGAGTAGGATCACTTCCAAACTAAGTAAAAAATGCAACCAACATTGAACTAACCTATCTCAACTCACCTCGTCTAGCTGCCATACCTGCATGGATATCTTGTATCTCATGGTTAGGAGGAGTAGGAGGAAGTGATGGACCATCTACTGCTATTGAAACCACTGGAGCATCCAGGATGTCAGAAACATCTAGATCATCATGTCTACCTACTCGCCGACCTCTATGAATCCAACCCTGGGGAAAAATAGGATCAACTGCTTGCCTTTTTGGAACCTGTCTGTCAACATGTCTCTCAAGAATAGTAACTCCTCTACCTCTCATCCTAACTCTGCCAATACCGACTATACTACTAGATGGTCCAACACCATGATCAACCTCAGACTCAGAGAGCTTCATGCCACCTCTACCATGAACAATACTAGGAATAAAATTGCTGCTAGCCTCATGAGATACTCTAACTGTTGCTAGTCTACCAGCTCTAACTTTTGCTAGTCTGCCACCTAGTACCCTACCCACTGGAGCTCGAAAAAATTTCCATCTACAAGGATTAAATGATCTCCCTCCTTGAAACTAGACCTATCTCAATCTATGGTGTCATCCCTGATCATCATCATCATCATCATCATCATCATCATCATCATCATCATCATCATCATCATCATCATCATCACCACCACCACCACCACCACCACCACCACCAACACCAACACCACCACCACCATCCAGGGATAACTTTAAGAAACTCCCCCCTCCCAAAAAGTATAAAATTGTGGCAAATCACATTTTGTTTGGAGGGAAAATTTTTAATATTGATGGCGAATTGTGGTTCAAATTATAGATATTTGGTGGCGAATTTTTTAATACCGTATACAATTTTTATAAAAATACGGCAACAACAAATGATTTTAATAGGAAAATTATTAATATAATTGGCGAAGCTGGAAAATTTTACTGATAAATTATGGCGAAATAATTTTCCAAATATTGTAATTAATTATTTGTCATGGCAAATGTATTTCAAAAATACATATAAATTTGGCGATTTAAGAGAATAGTTGTCTAGTTGGTATGGCGATTTAATAATTGGAAATAACTATTAAAGTTTCATTCTCCTAAGTTTTCATTCTCAAAGGATGACACGTGTGATGTTTCCGGAGAGAGTTTTTAGTAAAGGAGTTATGTCACCACATTTCTTTCGAAATGCACCTTCCACCGTTCATCTCTCTTAATCCAATGGTTATGATTTGATGTTGAAGTTGCATCGGGTCCCACCACTATGATGTCATAGACTCACACGTTCGTTGGATTACAACATATCAATGAACAAAGGTGAATTTCAAGCCTATTATTGGTCTTCATAATGTTTACGGCAAACTCTCGGCGGAATCATGACACGTGGTATGATTGATCGTACCAATAGGTCCATGATCAATCATACCACATGTCATGATTCCACAGAGAGTTTTCTGTAAAGATTATGAAGACCATCAATAGGCCCAAAATTCATCTTTGGCCGTTGATATGTTGTAATCCAACGAACGCGTGAGACTGTGAGTCTATGAGTTGTGACAAGATTTATTAATTAATATAAAAATTATAAACAACTGTCATAGATATGCCATCAAGTAAAGTAATGACAATTAATGGCGATGAGTAGACTATCACAGATATGACATCAAGTAAAGTAATGACAATTAATGATGATGACTTAAATGAAAACATCATGTCATTTAAGGACAATGTTTTTTGACCGTTTCATGATCTTACATCAATGGCAAAGTTTTTTTATAATAAAGAATTGTTATGTCCACCTGCGTGACGTTTGGCCTTCGTTATTCCAAAGAAAGAAAATGTCTTATCATAAGTGTTGTTTCAAATTTCACCCACTGTTGCATTAAATATGAAAGATTTGGAGATTGTTGAGTTACTATTTTACTTATAGATTAATTAGATCTTTAGGGCAGAGAAAGAATTTCAATCAGGGCTTATAAATAGATGATATACGCTCGTTAAATTATGATTGTCAAAGTAGATTTAGGGAAATAGTCTGCGACTGCTCAGTTCTCTTTATTTTTTTGTCAAAAATTAGAATACTAATCAGTTTGATTTTTAATGGACACTCCAATTCATTTAAGATGCACTACCTTGGAGGATCAGAAGGCCTTTTTGGGCTTGGTTACAGACCCAATCTTGGTGTCTGTAGCTACGGAGTTGGGAGCCTTCAACAAGGAGGCTATAAGGATGGTGCTGAGATGTGAATTTATGGAGAATGAAAATAGGTATAGAGTTAACACTAACATTTCATCTCAGTTCATGGCATCTCTGTTGGACCTGGGTGAGGAAAAGGTGGAAATTCTCATGCTTCTGAGGAAAGTTTTCAGAAAAGAGTACCTCGGCGACGACGTGAATGTTGTCGTATTTGCAGAAATTGGGTTTGGTATTCCTTGGGAAAATGGTTTTCCGAGGATTCTACAACTAGGAGAAATTGTGCCTAGGCAACCATTTCTACTCAACCTTGATATTGAGCAGCTCACGCATCATCGAAAGTGGGCACAGATTGGGAGGGATTTCCTCTGGAAGTGGCACAACCTGGAGGATATCGAGGACTATTGAAAGCTAGAATAATTTTCTGAGATTATCCTCTCTTCAAAGTTCCATATAGAAGGAAGGGAACCTCAGTCGGATAGTCCCTGACTATGTCCTTGTCCCTGTCCTAGTCTCTATTGTGTCTCCCTCTGGTGGTAGCAGCTTACTAGGGTTTTTGCAATGATGTAAATTGTAATAACGTATGTCTAAAAAAAATATATGAAAATGTTTTAAGAAATTTGAAGTGCTTTTCTATTTTGTTTTTATTATAAGAATTGTTAATAGATATGGGCCTATGGCCTATGGGCGTCATTGATTTGTAAAGTTGTATTGAAATTTTGCGTAATATAATATAAAATATTTGTGTTGCACTTTTGTTTTATGTAATAATTTAATATTTCCAAACTTTATCATTTAATGGTGACTGGTTAAAATTTCATGGATAAGGTATTCTCGAATGCATGAATTCAAAGGGAATTCAATATAGTTAATGATTATATTGATTATTATGTATTAAATTATTAATATTTTAAAATCGTAACAATCGTTGGATTATGAGAGATGAACGTGACACGTGACACATGCGACGTGTAATATTCATTAAAATATTTCTAAAAATGTGACACGTGAGACGTGTAATAATCATTAAAATCTTTCGGAAAATGTGACACGTGAGACGTGTAATATTCATTTACTTTGTTACAACTTACATTTAATTTTTCACGAAAGGTTTTTACCATTTCCTTTTCAATAACCTATCGACTTGTACGCTCGTACCTGAGCACTGAGCAGGAGAGAAAAAAAGAACTGTTAAACCATTGTCGAGGATTTTGAGACTGTAATTTGTGAGATCCTTAGCCATTCTAACTTCTATCTATCCAGATTTCAAAATATAATTTCGGGTAAGAAATCTAGCCTGATGCATCCCAATTTTGTAATGTCAAAAATTATGTTTAACTTGATTTTGAAATTTTAATTCTTGCACAATGCATGTACAGTTAGGGTTTTCTTAAATTGGGGACATGGGGTTTTCTTAATTAGTTAGTTATTATTTGTGATTTTATTAGTAAATATCTATGATTCTGTGTTTTTTCATTCTTCCGAAGAACAATGGGGAAAGCGAAAACTCAAGGCCAAGGGCAAGCAGATAGGAAAACTTTAATAGACTGCAGAAAACTAGTAGAAATCCCTGGTTTCACTAATGAGTATCATGATGTTTATGATCCTGCTATTGACGGTCAAAGGAGAGTCATATCAATTAAACATACATTGTGCAGTAAGGCAATTGGGCCAAAGAGGTCTGACTTTATAAAATTTAATCCAGTGATAGGTGCAAAAACGAATAAAGTTTCTTCGTGGGATGTAGGTTTGGGTTGCATGCTGTTACTCGAAGTTTTTCCTTGCCCAAAAATTGTCTTGATTTGTGCAGAAAATTATGATGAAGAAAGAAAAACAATTGTCAATAAAAATAATCAGGAAGAAATTTTAGCAATAACCCAGGAAGAATTTATCAGTTTTCTAGACCTAGGGTTTGACCGACAAAACTGTAATGTCCATATTGACCTCGGATTGCTGGCAGACAAATATGAGGTAGTCGCGCCAAACACAAAAAATTCATTTATAAAGGGTCTAATAGTTACAGAGGCAAAGGCTTCATTGGGTGAGAACCATAAGCCTCCTTATGATTTTAACATTTTTGTGCCATGGGTTTAGGATACTATATCATTGCTAGTATTTTGCCTAGGAATGGAAAACAATAGGGAAGTGGGTGCCAATATTCTTCAATTGATTTGGGATATCCATTGTGTCAATGAACCAATAAAATATAATTTTGTTGGACAGGTGGTTCAATCGATGCAAGAACAATTAGCATTGATTAAAATACGCAATTCTAAGACATTTAGGTTCACAACCTACTTGTGTTGTCTTCTGCTAGCCAAGCATGCTGCAATATTAATGAGCAATGACAACAAGCTTGAAATTCAGATGGGTACTCCAATATATAACTGGACATCTCGAATAAGGATGTATGATAACAAAAGGAATTACAGTAATTTTTTAGATTTATTTTTGGCACCATTGTACAAAAAAATAACAAGCACTCTAATGCCCAGATTATCTGCTTCATGTAGGGATTGCATCCAACTTGGAAGCACAATTCAATTGGCTGTCTGGTACTTAATGGAAGAATACACTGTGCTAAGGTTTTACGGATCAGAACTACAACCCCACAAACTTCCAATGCATGTGACAGATAGGGTGTTTGCAGTAGACTATGTACTACAACTTGAGAGCACAGATAGACTCTTCACTGGCCAGTCGAAGAAGAGCATATTCCCTTCCTTACCTGTCTCAATTGGAGGCTTAACATTTGAGAGAAAGGAATTCAAAGTGGCAATTTTTTTTTTAGAAATTTTTCAATTTGATTTAGAGTGGTACTATAAGTATGATCCACTCAACGTCTTTTAAACAATGCTTGTTGCTAATAGAACTTTGCAAACTTATTTCAACATGAAAGTAAATCATTGCTAGAGAAGTTGAAAAATAAGGATAGATGGGATGACGTTACAAAAGAGATGGAGAAAGTTTCCGCTGAGGAAAAAATTTTAGTTGAACAGTTTTCATCACAAATTATGACATCAATAAAGTAGGGCATTGTATAGCCTAGAATGTCCTACAATTTCTATGAAAAAGGTGCTCATCCATCAAACATAAAAATACCAAAGAAAATAGCAGAAGAATGTAAGGATAGAAAATGGACTCAAACAAAAATGAATGATTTTTGGAGTATGAGAAAGGATCTTGGTGAACCAAAGACTAGTGCAGATTTGGATGATATAGATGAGGATATAGAGTTTAACAAATTATGGAATTTGGAGCATCCTACCATGGCATACGATAGCAGTTATCCAGACAGTTGGGATGATAATCCATCAATTGCATTTACTCCAGGTCACAGTGGAGTCAGCGACTACCATAAAAAAGTATATAGCAAAGGGGCAAACATTGTGGAAAAAATGGGTTATAAAGGTGGCGGTTTGGGTCCCATAGGAGATGGCATCTAGATTCCAATTTTCACAGAAAAAATTGATCATGAACCTGGTATAGGCCTTGGGTTTGGAGATGACACATTAGATTCATCAGGAACCACTGTGCTCACAAGATCATCCATTGCCATGGGTGGGATTGGGGAATCTACTGCTACTGGTTTTCATAGTGGCACTGGTGCCAGTGGGACTGGCCAACTTATACAACAAGTTCCCTCTCTAAAGAGGCCCATAGAATCTACACAGAATCCCATAGAAGATGATAGTGTCAAGAAGCAAAATTTTTCCACGTCCACAACATGGAGACTCGATCCTAAAGAACTGTTTGCACTTTCAAGTTTAGCAAAGCCCTCTATAAGTCAAACAACATTAGTTAGATCAACAGGCATTGCAAGCTCTGCTTCACCTTTCAAATATTCAAATCCTTCTGCAACACTAGATTTTCATTTCAAAGATTTCTATAATAAATTTGTAGAAACAACAACCAAGAATAAGGAAATACAGAAGACATTGCAGACTGGTGCCCTTATTGCAGCTGTAGAGGAACAACCTGCATCCAACAGGGTTTTTCCAACATATGACCCAAACAGAGACATGATGGAGTTCATGGTTTTTTATTCCACCCAAAAAAGATGGAAACCCACCAGAGAGTCAGATAGATCTGTCTGAATTTGAAGTTAGCACTCTCCAAATGGATTTTTCCAAAGTTAAAAATGTGGACAAAATCAATGTGTCAAAGTCTACAAACCAAGTGGTCTACAGTGCACTGCTAAAGCTGGAAAGAGAGAAAAGTAAGCTCGAGAAAAATATAGAAAAGTTACAGGCAGACATTTCCAATGAAAAAGCAAAGAGGAAAGCTTCAGAGAACAGTTTGAAAGAATTGTAGAAAAAGATTAAAAAATCAACCTCTACATCAACAAATATAGAGCAGGAACATGCAGAGGCAGTAGTGAAGGAATAGGAGTAGGCAGAGCTGAAGGCACTAAGGGGGAAATTGGCAGTAATTACTAAAAAACTAGAGGAAGAAAGAGTCACTTCACAAAAGTTATTTAAAACCTTGAAGAATAATGTTGCCTCCAACCGGGAAATGCAAAAGCAATTGGACTCTCAGGAAGATAAAGCCAATCATTGGGAAAACAAAGTAGTGGAAGAGAAACATAATTGTGAAAAAATGGCAGAAGAACTAAAGAAGGCCAATAATACAATTCAAACTTTAACAAATACTAGTAATAATTTAGTGAAGATTACTAAAGAACACATTTGGGGCCAAATATTAGGGATGTCTGATAGCTTGTTTGAGT
>MU223224.1:562494-586623 GCA_018584345.1 Thuja plicata | reverse complement strand
GCATGCCTTTGATGTTGACATTTCTCCTTTGTTTTATATCTTACCACTTTTATTTCCCTTCCATCTACAGTTGAGGTTTCGTAAACCTTACCAATATGTTTCTCTATGGTGTCCAATTTAAGCTGCATCCACTTTTCTTTTTTATACTTCCAACTACAAATCATACATCTACATTCTACTGGCAGCTCACCTACAATTGGATTGTCCACGGGTTCAATGAATGGATAATTTGCCACCCAATCAAATTTAAATCTCCTGGACATCTCCCATTGACGATCTATTTTTTCTTTTGATTTTCCTCTCCCTTTAGTGTTACTATTAATTGAAACATCATCATCACCGAATTCGATCGATTCATCCTAGTACTGGTTATTTACTTGAAATTCATCTCCAAGGTCATCTTCATGAGAGATATCAGGTTCCACAACTTTAGGTTCCCCAGTTTGTTGAATAGACTCCTATGTAAGTTGATAACCTCAAAGTTGTACAGGTTCCTTTGATGACGTACCTTCCTCACTTTGACCAACACCATTGTGTCTGCCCCTGCCAAAGTATGAAGATATTTTTCTGCATTTCGTTGGCCTCTCTTGGACATCTCCAGATTCTCCACCTTCAATAGTCCTCTTCCTGTTTAAATTTGACTGTGACATCTCCAACAAATTAAGGCTAAAATAAAATTTTACTTGAATAATTATAAGATACTAAGGACTCGTAGTCTTTCTGGTTTGGTACCGATCGCAATTGTTAGCTCAGAATCAACTGATTTTTTGTACTCCTAAATCTCTTGAAACTATCCTTATTTATATACAAATGCTTATTTTGAATTTTTGCGAAGGGGACGACATTTGCATATGATAACAACTAATATTTGGTGAACCCCATGTAATTTTAAGTAATTGACTAGGTGAATAGGGAAGGAATATGGGACACGGTGAATTACGATGCATGGCGAATTGGGTCCTAGTGCAAATAAAATTTTAACTTGGGATAATGGGCCTTAGGCAAATGGCGATCCTCGATAAATATGCCTTCCTTAATCCATGGCGAATAATAGTAAATATATAATAGATAAATGGGAAAACAACCCCACTACCGTAGTGAAATTACATGCAAATAGTGGCGAACAACCCGACCAATATACGTGTTGTTTATAAAATCTGGGTGAATCGGTCAAACAGTATACTGCTAATTTTTTTGCCAAATTCTATACAACCGACAGGACATATTCGCCAATTGGAGAAGAATCACCACTAAAGAAATCCTTGTCATCATCATCATCATCATAATCATCATCATCATCATCATCATCCTTCAAGGGACCAAAGCTCTAATACCAATTGTTGATACTATGGGAATGGGCAACTAAGGGAGGGGGGTGAATTAGTTGTTCCTAAACTCTTAAAATCTAAACCCTTAAACCCCCCAAACGCTTAAACTTGTGAACCCTTAAATATGACCTGATTAAATAAAATAATGAGCATGCAAGTACACACAATTATAATCAAATCCACACAAGTTGACACAAGATATTTATCATGGAAACCCTATTAGGGGAAGAACTACGATGGGGCTGAGTACCCACAATAACCAAATACCATGTTAGAAGTATAACTTATTACAATTTATATGGAGATTGTACATGCAATTAGGCTCACTTCCTAGATCTCACAACTCAAATGAAAATCCTTGGGATACAACCTTGAGGAAGGATCACTACCTTATAGATTTGATCACTATAATAATTGATTAGACTCCAATCTGATAGGATTTTGTGAACTGCTAAGAATGAAAACTCCAATATTCAATTACAATTCCTTATAAGAACACTTTGCAGATCTCTATTCAACCTCTTGTTGAAACACTTCTGATTTCACCGAATCAGGCTCTCCCCTTTTCTAGTCACCTTTGACATCCGCATCTGTAATCCACAACTTGAATTTTCCCTAATTATTCATTTTAAACTAAGAACTAGGTCAAAAAAACCTAATTCATCATCTCTTCCAATCTATGAACCAGATCTCTTGATTTGAATTCATCTATGACCTCTTAATATTTACCACATACTATAACCACTTCCTCGAGATCATACATCTATTAGATAGCATGTTTTGTACTTAGACAACGTGATTTATCAACTAGGTGAGCCAAGAACAAATGATATAAATGAAAATATTATTATTGACCGAGAATTCAACCAATGAGGTTATTTTGATCCATGTGGATCACAAAATCATCAAGCACATACCTCAAGAACATCCTATAGTATCATGAAATACTCTTAGGAATTCAATTCCATTATAGCCATTGGATTTGCCAAATCTTTTTCACCAACCCCTAAAGAACACTGTCATCAAGCGAATGAGACAATAAGATTATGCCTTGCACACCTCTAAAGTAAAAACCCTTTGATTTGAACATACCTAAGTATGTCCTATACACACTCCTAAATGCTCTCCTTGAAATTTTTAGTCTTTTGAGAGAACCAAACTTTTTTCTAGCTTCCATTTAACATTGACTAATACCTTTCCTGCTAGTCAACTATTGCAACTTGTTTATCTATTCAGATCTTCATGAAACACTTTGAAACTTTGGGTGAACATGGTAAACACCTTCAAAAAAATTCTTCTACATGCGTGACTCCATAGTTTTCATATCCACTTCTAATCCAACCTTTGAACACTCTAGTCCACTAGATAACCTGCAACAGTTAAGTTAGCAATAACCAGTCTATTCTTCTGATCACTTATTCTAATCAATTCCTCTGCTATGTTAAGATCAATGCCAACACATTCATATTCAAGATTTTGAAGGCATGATATTTTTCCATTAGTATACCTAAATAAAAACAATATCTACACCATCGGTTTACTCTACACCAACAGATAGGGCACAACACTATCCAACGCCAAGGTTACTCGACAAACACTGTTAAGTGTTACCCGATGAAAAAAAGGTAAAAGATACCTGAAGAGTAACAACAATGCTACCCAACAGAAAAGAAAAGAGAGGAACCTGACAGATATAGGGAACCTGATGAATAGTTCAGTCAAGGAACACCGATAGACTGCAAGTTCAAACCGATGACCAAGAACCGATAGTCAGTTACATTCCGCAAAAAGTGGATATAACTTTCCACGTTAGATAAATCACTGAAGTTGTATTTATAACTTCTTGATTTTCTTTTAAATCCATTATGTGCAGAGGAAGCAATGTAATTGTTATTTTTTAAATTAATTTTACTGTTTTAAAACATGCAAACTAAAGATCAAGGTCAAGTACTAAAGATCAAGGTCAAGTTGTAAACCTTGGATATGAGAGTTAACATTGTAAAACATGAATTCCAAGATAGGTCAAATACTTGTATAAATAGGTGCTCAATCTATTGAGAATAGTAGTTGTTCAATGAAGATAGTAGCCACGAAGAGGAACTAAAGACCAGATAGAGAATTCATGCAGAAGAACACAAACATAATCTAATCAGTTTTCAAGAACAGAATAGAGGCTACTGACAAGAAGAGAAAAGGTATTCATCAATCATTTAAGGTGATATTATTATGGTAAAAGCTTTAATGGATCTGTAAATTAGCAATAGTAGATTGCATACAGTCAAGTCAACATTTGTACTCATTCTAACAAGTGTAGTACACTAATGAAATCCTTTCAAGAAAGGTGGGCTTAACCATCCTATTGTAAATCTCTTAATAGAGTGCACACTTAAATCAGTGTTGCTAAAGCTCTTAACATAATAGATCTTTATAGGTCTCCACCTTAATACTCTTAACAGGGTAAATTATCAAAAGTGATCAAATTGTAATCCTTAATCAGCTCCCTTCCATTCTACAGATAGTGAAGTTTTGTGGGTGCCATCCCCACTGCAATTTTTAATTCCTAACATAAGTTTTCTATGATACCATATCTTGTGTTATGTGTTTGTCAATTTCATGAATGTTTCTATCAATGATTGAAAACTATTAAAGATTGTGAACACATAATAGATACATAAGAAAGAATAACAGTAATGGTTGGTAAATCAAAATTGAATGATTACTAATGATGAATTATGTAAGGTGCTAAAATTTTTCGAGGTACTGATTCACCCCTCCTCTCTCAGTACTACTTCCCATTAATTCCAACAATTGGTATCAAAGCTACATATCTTCTTGAAAAGCTTAAAGGATTAAGAGCAAAGATCATACAATGGAGAAGTACAAACTTGATAAGAATATTGAGAACAAAAATATTGAGATACAAATGTTATATGAATAGTATAAAGAAGCAAGAATCAATATGAGAGAGTTGTTGGATGAAAGAAAAGGTATGGCTACCCGGAACAATGAAATAAACTATCAAGAAGAAGAGATTCCAGATTTATTTAAATCTTCAGGATCAAATGCAAGTAATACATCATATACATCAGAAGATAACATCACAAATCTAAAGGAGATCAATCTACATATGACAGAGCAAATAAAGATGCTGCAAATCGGTCAAGAGACCCAGATGGTAAGAATGATTGATGTGATGAGTTCTTCCAGAGAAGCTGAAATAGAAAGAACACTTGCTATTGATGATAGAAGGAAGATTTTAGAGAAACTACAAGAAAATGAAATGGAAATTCAAAGACATGCTGAGTATCACCATGATCTCACAAATTAGATTATCCTTATTAGTCAAGAAGCAAATAGAATAAATGTGGAACTCATTGAGAGAATACAAATTATCGGTGAACTAAGAGAAGAAAATGAAAAGCTAAAGCATGAGGTTAGAATTTAACAATAGCATAATGATATTATTAGAAAGGCTGAAGAAAGAAATAAAATAATGGATGACTTTCTTGAGGGACAACGAAGAGTCAACAACAAAAATGATATAGGTTTTACCAAAAATGGAGAATCATCAAATCCAAAGAATGTCTATGAAAATCTAAGACTAAGAAAGATAACATGCAAGTACTATGGAAAGCAAGGGAACACATCAAATGCATGCAGAGGTAAAATGAAAGGTACTCCTAAATCTACACCTACACCTTCATCCATAGGATTCTGTTATAAATGTAACAAGAAAGGACATAAGGCTTATGAATGCAAGAGCAAGATAGAAAAGCCAAAGAAGGAAACCTACATGGACAAATACTTTCCTACATGAAAGATGAATGGGCACACATCTGAAGAATGCTAGAAAAAGAAAAGGCAAGCATGGAAGCCAAAAGGTAAAGAATTTCCTTATTAGCCAAAGAGAATCAATAATCAATATGTATGGGATTAAAACACTTGGACAAACTGTATAGCATGTGGTAGATATGGTCACATTGCTACAAACTACATAAGAGCATGGACCAAAAGGTCTAGAGGCTGGTCAAACCCCAGAATGGCATGCTTACACTGTCATAAAGTTGGTCACCTCAAGAAAGACTGCAAATATAGATTGACAGAAACAAGCACATATCCCAATGGTAACACCATTGAAGATATTCGGAGGGCGAGAGACAAAATGTGGATAAAAGCTTCAAGAAATGATGAAGCTGGACCAAGAAATGCAAATGGTGACACCCCATCCAATGGATCTGGTGACACCACCAACCCCACTTGAGTTGAACAAGTAAGTATGGAATTGCACTATACCAAGTTATATTTTGCATCAGTTCCATTATATAAATTGATAGATAGTCAAAATTTTCATGAACCTAAGATGCATACTACTTTACTTGTTACTAATCTAAGAATGCAACACCGCCAGTAAACACTTACCAAAAATCATTTATGAACACAATAATGAGTTGTTTACACTTACTAGAAATTGCTGGTCCACTAGTAAATATGGTAAACTGCCAATGTAACCCAACGATTGTCGGTAAGAAAGTAAAGTTCAGAAGTAGTCATGATAGAATACCGATATCCATCAGTAAAATCATTAAAGTGGTTAACAACTTCCCTAAGCATCATATCTTCACCGATGATGACTGGAAACATCCTCCTGACAAAACCTGTCTTCACATCCCGACGAGTTGAGTATTTATTGCAAAGACTTAGGTAAAAAAGTCTATAAATAGTCAATGGGACAACTTCATTTTTCACCTACGATTTGAAGAGAAAGTAGAGCGACATCAAAGTGATTAAAGAGCATAAAGCAGAAGCATCTATAGATCGATTCAACACACAAAGAACATATTCCTCATCACTATTGTGAATCAAAGTAAGTACCAAAGGCACCACAAGATCTCTGTCATTGTTTTGTCAAGAAAGCCCTAATTTTGAGAAAACCCTAAGTACTTGAAAAATAATGACAACCACATCGAGAACAGCTAAGTTAAAGAATGAAAAGAAGAATGTGGTGAAACTAATCAAGAATAGCACGTGTAGAACCTAAGTACAAAATCTGTCCATAAATTGCATTGAAACCCGATGAAGCTGACACATTTTCAAAAATTCTGCCTAGGGTTTTGCTCATAGAAGATGTTAGGTCTTATATTCACTGCAAGATCACAGAGATAGGTGATCTAGAAATGGATGAAGCTTGTAAGAAGCTATGTGATGCTGAAGGAAAACTGAAAGAAGAACACAAACACTTGGAGGTCAAAGGGTTAACCAATGCCCTACATTTCCCAAGGGAATTCAAGACATAATGGATTAGGTTAGTCTTGAGCAGGATGCATGAAAACAACTATGGCTAGACCAACCTAAGAAAATAAAAAAGGATGTTCTTCATGCTGTCACTAGTTATTCGATAGCTGAAAAGCCTAGGGCACACAAACATCCATTCATGAAAGAAGTTACAAAACTCACCAATGTAGAAGGAGACAAAAGAGGTCTCAAAGTAAACACAATCACTGACGAGGAGTTAAAATTTGGTGCATGTGTTATTGGTTACAAAATTTTTCAGGCTAGCAAAATGAACAACATTTCTAGAATAGTAGTAAGCACAACTTGCAAGATTGTAATAAAAGGAATTTAGATGGATCTATGTGAGATCCTATTGAAACAACTTGCTAAAAATATGATCAAAATTAGGTCTGCAAAGAGAAACATGTGTAAGTTTGGATCACTTATCATGTGTACATTTTTCTATTTTCAAGAATACTTTCCTTCAGTAGGAAAATTTGTACAGGACTCTACCAAACCGGTAACCCAATAGATTAGTGAACTGATTAAGTCACTAGGAGACAACTTTGAGTCTATCATGTCTGCATACTTCCTTGAGTTTAAGGAAAAGATGATGGAAAAAACTAGGATTCCTGAACAAATAGTTGAAAAACATAAAGATGAGATATGTTTCATGGCAGACACAGAATACACACATATCAAACCGGTTGTACCAAGAACAGCTTGGTTAGCACCATTAGACTATGAGATCAATATTGATCTAGCTACAAGTGCAATTGAGGCAGTGATCAATGAGCCCGTTGATAAGAAACAACCAAGGTTTGGAACATATGAGGAGGCCAAATCTAAGATAAAACATGGCCTAGAAGTTAAGAAGACTATAAACAAGAAAGATAAAATGGTTAAGAATCTCAAGAAGATTCTATCGGTCTCAAAAGAAGAGCAGGATCAACAAGAGGAAATTGATGAACAAGGCACCATCGGTGAAGAGCTAGAAGAAAATAAATTAGATACAGAGGTTACTAAATATGATACACCTCCATCTCCACCTACCATGAAGAAGCAAAGAACACAAAGTCAAACTGCTGCTACCGATACCACACCACTTAAGAAAGGTCAAGTAAGGATCTATATGAGGAAGCAACCAACAAAAAGAACAAAACAACAACGTGTCAAAACCACACCAAAAAATAAAATAAAAAGGTTTTTTAGGACAAAGGCTAACTTGGATGACACCAAAGATGATGAACCAGATGTAGTAAAGACAAACTTCAGAAATCAAATGGTAGATGAAGCTACCAAATCAATTGCTACTCATGGCACAATGACTGATAAAAAGATCAGGCAATGGGATACACTGAATCCAGAGGATCATAATAAAATACAAGAGGCAATCATAAAATCAATGATTAAGAACATGTATGCCCCTACTGAATTTGTAAATCAAATACTTGAAGAACTAGGTAAAAGGGTATACCAACAGTGGTCATATGCCTTGCAAATAGAAAAATAAGCAAGAGAAAGAGTTCTTGTGAGATTGATGCCTCCTAAATTCAAATTTGAAGAGATACAAGAAGTACTAAAGAAACACTCAAGTAAATTTGTAGCCAAAATAAGGGCTTACAAAGTACTAGAGAACAAGTTTATAGAACTGGATTCAATGACAGAAACCAAATGGAGACATCTCTTAGATCTACCGGTAGAGTCAACAAGTGTTGAGAAGTAATTAATTCTCACAAACACACCTCATAGAGAGGAGGATATAGATAATGCAAGTCCTCAGCATATTGCTCTGGACAATCAAGAAAGTGATGATGAGCCTATTAACTTAGATACATGCATGGATGAAAATATCCAAGATATCACTCACTATGATTTTGACAATGATCCAAAGAAGAAAGATGATGTAATATTTATCACACTTAAGGATCAACAAAGCCATCAAGTACTGAAGACATCAGATGGTAAGATAATTGACATTGCTGATGAACAAGTGCAAGACACTTCAATCATGCACTCAAAAGTGCAAGACCCTACAGAAGCTATACAAAAAGACGAGGATGTCACTACTGACAAGGCACTAACCGACGAGTAGGACACCAATATTGACAAAGCCCAAGTCACAACTCAAAGTAACATGCCTGTCCTAATGAAGGCAATAAACTTACTAGAGGGAAATGAGGGATCAAATGAAAAGGAAACAAGCACACCCAAAGACAAGGGTAATGAAGAAGCCAAAAGAAAAATAGATACAACTCCAAAGTAAGCTACAACCAATGATCAGAAAGATACATCTACTGATCAGAATAAGGAAGAAACTCAAAAGGAAATAGGGGAAAAGCCTTCAGAAAAAGGTGAAGAAGGAAAGAAGGATGAGATAGCAAAGAAATCAGGAGCACATTCTTTAGAAATACCCAAGGTTAATGAAGAGATGTCTTCACATAACCGATAGGTGCAAACTGAGCAGAAAACATAAGATGCATCATCAACAAAACCTTTCCCAAGAGATTCAGAGCGAACGAATGAACTAGCTATGGTAATTCATACATCTGCATCCCCTCAAATCTCAAAGAAGAAGAAAGGAAAGAATAAAAATCCAGTAACTCTGGATGAAATCATTGAGATTCCAGTCTGTGATCCAAGGAAATTGGATACAACAACATTGACAAAATATGCAAAGCTCTGTGAAAGAAAAGCCATTCAAGACAAGCTGAAGAGAGAGGCAAAAGAGGCCAAGGTACTAGAAGTAGCAAGAAATATACTTCAACAAATTGTACCAGACATATATATTGATCAAAAAGCTCCAATTATTGATCAATAGGTCATACTCACAGATGCAATAACATCTCAGAATACCGATGCTGAGAAGACTATGGAAGAGAGACTTGAACAAAAGTATGAATTCAAGTTCGCAGAGAAAATAAGCCAGGAAGTGGCACTAAAAAAGGTCAAGCTATTTGAATTGGTAAGTACAATTGACCCAATTTTATCAGAAGATGTTACCTTAATCAAGAAATTGTGCACTTTACATCAACTCACTAAGGAGTATACTGACAAGATAGAAAAAATAAATGCTGATCTTCATTCCAGTGCACAAAATCTAGCCAACACAGAAGAAGCACTTAAATTGCACAATCAACAAATCATACAGGCTAGGAAACAAAGACAGGATATTCAGTTTGCAGAGATGAAGTACATAGATGAGGTCAATGAGCTCCAAGTTAAGCTCTTACTGACACTTACACTCCTACAACAAAATATGACACAGACAAATGCTCTAATTGCCACCCCTGAAATGTTTGTCCTAGACAACATTTATGATATGCACGCAAGACTAGAGCTGCAACACATGGAACTAGAACAGTTGAAAGAAAAATGGGAGAAACTCATGGAAGATATCAAAATTACCCATTCTAACGTATTTGAAACATTGTAAGTTACACATTTTTGTCACAATTTTGGCATATTGTAAGTTGTACATTTTTGCCATCAGTAGCAAAGAAAGGGGGAATTTGATATGTACATCACCTCAGTTAAAAGGAGGACATTATATGTATAGTAAACAAAAGGGGGAAATAATGTACATAAATAAATCAAATAGTATACATATACATATTCATACACTGTACCGATGCACACAGTAAGGGGGAGTCATATTATGACAAGGATATAAACACGGTGTAATAATTTCAGTATTATGCACATATCAGTTTTTGATACTAATGTCAAAGGGGGAGATTGAAGGCATTATATTTTTCTATTAGTATTCCTAGAGAAAAACATGATCTGCACCATTGGTTTACTCTACACCGACAGATAGGGCACAACACTTTCCAACGCCAAGGTTACCTGACAAACACTGTTAAGTGTTACCCGATGACAAAAAGGTAAAAGATACCCGACGAGTAACAACATTGCTACCCAACAGAACAATAAAGAGAGGAACTTGATAGATATAGGGAACTCAATGAACAGTTCAGTCAAGAAACATTGATAGACTACAAGTTCAAACCGATGACCAAGAACCGACAGTCAGTTACATTCCACAAAAAGTGGATCTGACTTTCCATGTCAGATAAATCACTGAAGTTGTATTTATAACTTCTTGATTTGCTTTTAAATCCGTTATGTGCAGAGGAAGCAATGTAATTGTTATTGTTTTAATTAATTTTACTGTTTTAAAACATGCAAACTAAAGATCAAGGTCAAGTTGTAAACCTTGGATCTAAGAGTTAACATTGTAAAACATGAATTCCAAAATAGGTAAAATACTTGTATAAAAAGGTGCTCAATCTATTGAGAATCGTAGTTGTTCAATGAAGATAGTATCCACGAAGAGAAACTAAAGACCATATAGAGAATTCATGTAGAAGAACACAAACAGAATCTAATCAGTTTTCAAGTACAAAACAGAGGCTACCGACAAGTAGAGAAAAGGTATTCATCAATCACTAAAGGTGATATTATTATGGTAAAAGCTTTAATGGATCTGTAAATAAGAAATAGTAGATTTCATACAGCCAGGTCAACATTTGTACTCATTCTAACAAGTGTAGTACACTAATGAAATCCTTTCAAGAAAGGTGGGCTTACTCGTCCTTTTGTAAATCTCATAACTGAGTGCACACTTAAATTAGTGTTGCTAAAGCTCTTAACAGAGTATATCTTAACATGTATCCACCTTAATACTCTTAACAAGGTAGATCATCAGAAGTGATCAAATTGTAAGCCTTAATCGACTCCCTTCCATTCTGCAGATAATGAAGTTTTGTGGGTGCCATCCCCACTGTAGTTTTTACTTCCTAACAGAAGTTTTCTGTGATACCATATCTTGTGTTTTGTGTTTTCCAATTTCATGAATGTTTCTATGAATGATTGAAAATTATTAAAGATTGTGAACAAACAATAGATACATAAGAAAGAATAATAGTAATGGTTGGTAAATCAGAATTGAATGATTACTAATGATGAATTATGTAAGGTGCTAAAAGTTTTAGAGGTGCTGATTCACCCCTCCCTCCTTAGTACTACTTCCCATTAATTCCAACAGATTTTCCATTATACTAACAATAGGGCCTATATATGAGTAGAACCCCACTTAGAGCATATGGTTTGTCAGAGATATCAAAAACCACCTTTCATATAAGGCACTGATGACATCAAGAAATAGATTAAACACCATTCTGATGCCTTTGAGAAGAAGAGAAACCACATCCCTTACCAACATAGTATGTATCATCGCAAGAGTTTTAAATGTAATAATAATTATTGAAGAATAGGAAAGGGAATGGATAGGAATGAGGTTCAATCCACCAGTGATCATAATTCCTTCACAAATAATGAATGTACCCAACAATTCACTAGAACAAATCTAGAAAAGAGGAAGAGAGTTTAGGATTTTTATGGGTATGCACCTCCATGGACTTATCAAGAGTATAAAATGTAGATATTTGACCTAGTAATATAGATTGAGCCTATAAAAAAGGATGTATAAGATCCTCAACCATGAGGACATGGTTGATATAAGGAGGGGGAGAATTGATGAGTGCTTTTTAATGACATTTTAAATACATAAATTATGCTCATAAAATTGTATATTTTGTTAATCACTATGGTTGGTGGTAGACTATATACTATTATGTTTTCTCATTTTGTTGTTATACCTATCTAATTAGAAGATATACTAGTGGTAACATTTTGTATTGAATGCATTCTTTTTGAAGATCAAATGGAAAGAAAATGGTCATTTCTTCATTATAATGAATCTATATTCTTATCCTATATTCATGGATTCTGTTTCAGATTTTAAAAAGTTATTTTGTGATGTGGAATTGATGGATCCTTCAGTAAGTAATATGGAGCTCCTTATTGCTCTACTTGTGCAGATCTTTTATTTCCTTTAGTTATTTTGTTATTTTTTGGAAACTCATAATTTACCTGATGACAAAGTGAAGTGTTGAACAATCTTGAATAACTAAGAGGGGGGTGAATCAGTTATCCCAAGGTATTTTTAAACTTAATTGATCAGTAGAATTTGTAAATCCAACCAGATAAATGAAAAAAATAATAATTATGAAGTATATAAGAAACACCGAACACAATGAACACCATATTTACATAGAAAACCCAAGATGGGAAAAACTAGGAAGATGCTAAGTCTCATGTATATAAATATCAGTTAAGGTGATTTTTACAATGTAGGCTCACTGCCATTGTGGTCACAGAAGGTAGGCTTATTGTTGATAGGCTCATTGCTGATCAGGCTAACTACCCTAAACACATAAACCATCTATCAAAAATTAATAATAAAAAATAATCTTACAATCAAAATTTGAACTGAGTGAATTACATCTGATCATGCATGGATTCAGTTCTGGTTAATAACACTATTATGGTTTGCAGTAGATCTAATTGAGAATCAATTGAAAAACCTTTTTCTACCTCTTCACCCAAACTCTGAATTATATCTTCTTTTATTGACTATCACTTTTGCATAATTTTAAAATCCGTATCTGCTTCCTTCTAATCCATCATCATATGAAACCAAAATGGTGTCTTAAATATATACCAGTAGAAGTGATGTAATTTCATAAATAATCGACAAACCAAAACATGTCATCTTGAGTAACAAAATTAAAATATCCACTAAATCACAATACACTATCAGCAGACTCAAAAGATAGGTCACATATAAGATCTTCTCTCCATGTTACCATGAGACCCATAAATATGTTATACATAGGATAAGAACGTTACCAAAAAAAATTATGAACACCACAACCAGGACCATGTCTGTTATCATCAAATTCACAACCAATCGAAAGAGCATAGAAAAAATTATATAACATGTTGCATGAATATCTTGATAGCAAGGATAATTGGAGAAAGCTTTGGAAACTGGAAGCCAATAAAGATTAATATTCATAATTATGTACTAACTATATTCAACTGATGTAAATAAAAAATACTCTCAAAATCACAGTGAGGAATGACTCCTACCTCATCAACAATTCACCATATCACACTAAATACTACAAACATACTGAAAAGCTATACCATCAATATCAGAACAAGGATAATCATTCACAAAATATGTTACCATACAATACTGCATAGGATAGATCAATTCTGTACATCACCTAGAACATAACCGTCTGGTACATAGGTTTTTCAATCAATGACAAAAATTCCAACAAAAACATCTCAACAATCTCCCCCTTTGGCATTAATGGGAAAACAACAAAAACAAAAAACTCCAAAAACTTAAAAAAATCCCCCTGAGATGAGCAATATATTTTCTAAATATTTTCTATATTTTATCCCCCTTTTTTCCAACAATGAAAAAGAGCCAAAATAGGAACAATCTTTAGGAATTAAATAAAAATGTCACTCTTCACATTAATTTATGTCTTGTACCTTTCTTTCACAATGAGAAGAATATTCTTCCAAGATTGCAATGTAGAATCCATTTGAGCACACAAATTATCATGTAGAACCATAAATCAATCAAAGATGCCAGAGAAACACTATCCAGAGATGGGAACAATTGTAAACAATTCTCTACATCATACAATATCCCAATGAGATGATCCAACTTGACCTCACCAATTTATTTTACCAAGCAGAAAGTCTTAACCATATCTTCTCTTTATCTCTAAATAGACAATAGTTCAAACTGCAAAGCACCAAGTACTCTGATTCTTTGTTTTCCATCCTTATCCTTGAAAAATTTAAAATTATTTCCAATCCCATTCAATTGTGATTCAATGGAATCAATTTTACTTCTAAAATCATCAATAGTAGCAGGCCACCAGAGACAATATCTATAGATGCCAGATATTTCCTTGATGCATTCTTTTGTATCACCACTATGTTTGTACAATTTCTATTTGGAACTGACATATCTTTTCTAAATGAAAATTTTGATCTCGTATCCTTCACAAGATTTGTCCAACCTCCTTTCTTTAATAAACTTTACTAGATCATTCAATAACAACTCAAAAACAACAAAAACAACAAAACCTCTTTTTAGCATATAATCAATTACAACATATTCAATTCTAGGCCTACTAATTGGAGAATAGGCATACCACATGTCACCAATTTTATTGAACTATCCTTCTTCTATCATAGAATGAATTTAATCTAAATTGAAAGAATCAGATCTAGATGAAGGCACATCTTCCTTTTCCAATTTATCAAATATGAGAGTGACAAATTCCTTTCCTTTAAAACCAATTTTACTTCTTTTAGGTTATGGAGGGGAACCTACAATATTGACCTCTAATTCCTTTAGACCAGACAAGAAACCCTCCTCAAAAAGACTCACATACATAGCACCATATAATACTATGCCAGAGCGCAGATCCATCTATAATGATAAGAAATAGACCCTTCATGAATTCTCTTTATCTTCCAAATATTGTAGATATCTATAAACTTTCTTTTTGATAGGGATGTCGGGAAACAACACAACATTTTTCCTTGATGCTAATGAATTAAAAAAAAATAAAAATACAAGGAACATGAGAAAAGACCCAAAATAGAAAGAGTAACCCTTAACCAAAAATATTGTAATGTTCTCAAGCATATTTTCCATTAACATGCTACATAGATCAAGCTATTCATTTTCCTTCACCATCTTATGTGCAAGATATACAACAATAGCCGAAGTAGAACCTTCATAATTTGGAAACTAAATTTTGTAAGTGATTTCATAGACAACATACCTGACGTAGAATTGGTAATGATGTTAATTCTTGGAGACCTTTATTAATAATGGTAAGCTCCTCAACATATTTTTATTCATCTTCTTCTTTATAGGGAGGTCTCCAGCATTTCCCAAACCAGTAATTGCTTCAATGGATTCCTTTGTGATAGAATATGGTTTATCTAAAATGATACTATCATCCTTAACTCTTCTTAGCATAAATAGAATAGAATCTTTGTCAAAAAACCAGTGGAATCCTCCCACAAATCCAAACATAAGGATCTAACACTCTCTAAATCCCTAGCACTCAACCCTCATTCCATTTCACTTAACTTCTGATAATCATACTCATCCAATTCAACTCCTTTCACCTTCTTCAGAATATCATCGCTAGATTCTCTAATTATCAACCTCAATTTCATGTCTACGCTTGAATTTTTACTTCTTGAAAATCTATATCTATGCAAATTTTTTTCTCTTCTTTTCTTAGTGTAAAAATGATTTGAAAAATCTACCAATGTATCCTTATTTATGCATGATTATTTCCCGCCAAAAAGTGCATCGATGACGCCAAAAAATGTCTTAGTATTCTAATCAATCAAATCAAACTTAATTACTTTGAAAACCCATCATACCTTATTTTAAAGAGGAGGAACTGACAAATTATGCTTTTTGATACTCCCCCTAAACCAAGGTAGTTGGCTTGGTTACTGAAAGAGCTAGCACTGGGATCTGGTGCCACAAATGAACTTCCTTCAATTATTTCTTTCTTGTTTCAAACCATGACCATATTCTAAGATTTACCCAAATCTATAACATTCTTATCATTTCCATACCTTTTCAAAGAAATAGTAGATCTATATGTGTTAGCATGATGGCCAAGCTGACCACATTTGAAACATTTCACATTCCTCTATCCTGATGTTACTGATTGAACCTTAGATCTGCACTGATTAGATTTGTGATAATAGTTATGAAATACATAGCAATTACCATGAAAGATATTTCATTTCAACCATAATAAATACTTTTCCTCAACATTGATTTGCTTTATGACCAAAATTTGGATAGAAAAACATTGAATAGTTTGTTCCATCTTGCTTCTATAGACTATAACCTTATATCCAAATTTTTTTCATTTAAAATAGAAACCATTAAATTATGAGTACCTTTGGGAACTTGTTTGTATGACCAGAGGTCTTTTGTAGGTGTTCCTAAATTTGGGACCTTTCTTGTTACCTTAGACTTTTCTTCAGCTTCAACTTCCTCGTCTTTACCTTTGGCCTTCTGATTTGAACATTCACTGGTGAAACCTAGTCCTTCCTTATCCTTGTGAGTTTTTTTTAGGGACAAAAGTTGGTCCAAGATAGTGATACTCTCACAAAATTTTGCTTCAGATATCAACTTTCTTAATTTATGATCCAAATTCTCATTTTCATCAATCTTCTTCTTGATAATATCTTTAAGATCTTCTTCGATCTTCTTCCATTCTTCTATTTTTTGCTTGATGTTATCCTTGAGAGATTCTTTAGTATTTTTGCAATCATCTAGTTGTAGTTTTAGATTTTCCACATTCACTTTTGATTCCTTTACCTCCTGGCTTACCTCTTTGTGTCTTGCTTTGAATTTATGAATTCACTCCCTTGGTTTAGAGATACACACATTCACCTCCTTGATATTTTCTTTCTATTCTTCATTCTAAAATTCCATGCATTCTATATAATCTAGTATTGTATTTATTTCTTCATTAGAATAGTATTCTCCAACCATCTGTTCAACTTGCCAAGATCTCCCTCAAGCGATAAAGATTTATCTGCAAGGGACCAAGATTTGATACCAAATGTTTAACAACCCCTGATAAATGAGAGGGGGGGGGGGGGGGGGGGGGGANGAGTTGAATCGGTTATCCCAAGATATTTTTAAACTTAATTGTTTTGGTAGAAGTTGTAAATCCAATTAGATAAATAAAACATAAATAATTATGAAGTATATAAGAAACACAAAACATAATGAGCACCATATTTATGTTGAAAACCCAAGATGGGAAAAATAATGGAGAGGATAATTCTCATGTATATAAACATCGGTTAAGGTGATTTTTACAATGGAAGCTCACTGCCAATGTACTCACTGTAGGTAGGGTTACTACTGATAGGCTCGCTATCGGTTGGGGTAACTACCCTAAATACATAAACCAACTATCATATCTTAATACAAAAAAATAATCTTATAGACAAAAATTGAACTGAGGGAATTGCATTTGCTCATGCATGGATTCAACTCTGATTAATAGCATTGTTACACTCTCTAGCAGATCCAAATGAGAATCAACTTCAAAATCCCGTTTCTACCTCTTCACCCAAACTCTGTATTATATATTCTTTCATTTACTATCACTTTCACATAATTTCACAATCCATATCTGCTTCCTTCTAATCCATCATCATATAAAACCAAAATGGTGTCCTAAATATATACTCGTAGAAGTGATATAATTTCGTAAAGAGTCATCCAAATAAAACATGTCAGCTTGAGTAAAAAAATTACAATATTCATTAAAACACAACATGCTATCATATAACCCAAAGGATAGGTCACATATAAGATCTTCTTTCCATCTTACCACATAGATTGTTGATCTCTAAGTTTTCTTGATCATTAGTATCCCACACTTAGTCATTTATCTAGGTAGTTTTAGCCAGTCATCACTGCGGCTGAGCTATCTAGTAAAGGTTGAGCTATCCGACATAGTCATTGCCGAGGAGATAATAGTTGTTGAGTCACACGGTTACCAAGTTTAGTCCATGCTGAGTGCCAGAGTCTTTTTGTGCCGAGCAAGGCAGTTTTGTTATGTATGTTAGGAATGACACAAATTTTGAGGTAAACTATTTTGGGTTGACTTATCTAAGAATTTAATATTTTCAACGGGATAATTATGCATTTAATTGTTTGATCCCACTATGTGGCATGGAAACAAATCAAAAAATTAGATTGCCTAAGCGGCATAAGCATTTGATCCTGATCGTTGATCTAGATCTAATTTCCAGATCCGTAAAAGTATATTAAGATTGCTTCTTACCCTAATTATAGAGTACTGAGAGAGGTGTATGCGTACATGAGAGATGTGTGAAGGGTTGTTTTGATAGAGGGAGCATAGATCTAGCAGAGTGAAAGTGCAGTGAGCAGTAGAGAAAAGATATATCAGATTATTAGATCAGAGAAGGTATTGAAAAGAGGAGATCTGTTATCAGCATCAGAGTGCATATTGAAGGATTAGAACTTGAGACATTCTAACAAGTGTATCAGGTGAAATCTCTTAACAGAGTGGTTCTAACAGACCTTTCTAAAGCTCTTAGATGAATGATTACTTTTTTGTAAGTTCAATTCCTTTTACAAGGTAGATTGTAATGATCTGTAGCACTTAATTGGGCAGACCTTTAAACAGGAAGATTACATATTGTGATCAAATTTTGTAGCCCTAACAGGCACACTTTATTGCTACAGTAGTGAAGATTTTGTGGGTGTCATCCCCACCCCAATTCTACCTTATTAGGTTTCTGGGTTACCAAATTCAAAGTCTCGAGTTATTTATTTACTGTCATGGATGCTACTAGATGATAAATCAATTACATTTATGCATGATTGAGGATAAGTTTGTTCTAAGAGATAAAAATTTGAAGATCTGATTCACCCCCCTCTCAGTATCTTGCTTTCACATATTGTATTTCCAACAATTGGTATCAGAGCTTAGTTCTCCTACAAAACATTTTAATTAGCTTGAGAGTAAAAATCTTGAGACAAAGATTTACAAATTGGGTAAAGTCATTGAGAACCAAAATATTGAAATTCAACTAGCACTACATCAGCTTGAGACATCAAGACATGAATTGAGAAAGTCCTTGATATCTAGGAAAGATTTGGCCAAACAAATGAATGACACTCATTATCGGGAAAAAAGACACTACAAATCTATTTTAGAATGGAAACTCTATTGAGAGCGATGCAACAATTGCAGATCTACTGGAAAGGAACAATACATTGTGTGAAGAATTCAAAAACCCGAAAAGAGAACAAGAAATGCAAACAATAAGACTATGTGAAGTAGTGGAACAAAAGAAGAAAGCTTAAGCTGACAAAGCTATGGCTGAAGAAGACAAAAGAATAATGACTATCAGACTTGATGAAAGGACACATGATGTACAAATGATGACAAATAATCAGGTTGACATGGTGAATCAACTAATACTTGCAAATCAGGAGATTAGTAGGAAAGACATGGAATTTGTGAATCTGAGATCTGAGAACAGTCAATTAAAAGATGAATTGAGATCTGAGAAAGAACTTAATGAAAGATTGAACAAACCTAATGAAGCTTTGACTCATTTTGAAAATCTGATGAAAGCATCAAGGAGATCTAAAGATTCTTCTAGATTAGGTCACATCAAGCAACAAACATCTACTGAGAAAGGAGAATCATGTAAGATTGGGGAAAAGAGGAATGCAAAGTCAAAGAACAACAAGCCTGTATGCCACCACTATGGAAAATCAGGACACACAACAAACATCTGCCAAAGAAAGAATGGTAAGTCCAATCCTAAACCTAAGTTGAATGGTTATTGCTTTAACTGTAAGAAGTTTGGACATCAAGCACATGAATGTTGGGCAAAGGAAAATAATGCACCTCCCACACCTAGATTCAATGGGTATTGTTACAACTATCAAAAATTTGGACATAGAGCACAAGATTGCAGATCTAATGCTAAACAACAATGGACATCAAAGACACAAACAAAAGTACCAACAAAAGGTAACACTTACAATTGGGATTACAACACATGGCACAGTTTTCATTACTGTGGTGAGTATGGGCATGTTCCATAAAATTGCATAAAGACACATTTCAGAGGAAAATCTAAAATTTGGATGAACGGAAGCCTAGTTTGCTATAATTGTCTGAAGATCAGTCACACTAGGAAGGATTTCAAGACAAGGGTACCTGCTCCTACTATTGAAGAAATTAGAGCATAGATAAACTAGACATGGATAAGGAAAACATAACAAGGCAACAGTGAAGCTACTGAAGCCAAGGTCACCCAATCCAATGGATTAGGTGATCACACCATCACTAATTAAGCAAAGAAAGGTATGTGAGGAACTATGTTTATATCTCATATCTTTTATCACTTCCTAACATATAAAGTGAAAAAGTCCATATCTGCATATGTTAAGATGCATCAAGACATATCTTTGAGACATGTACCTAGAAAATTAAATATGCACTATAGGTGCCAAGCAACAATATTATTGTACACTAAGATTGAGCTCTCTAGTGTATACTAAATTGGTATGGGTTGCAACCAAGAGATAGATGAGTTTTGTGAGTTGACCAAGGATAGATATTTGGCACTCACTCAATGGACAAAAAATTTATTGCAAACCTAACTTTTGACCTTTGGAGCCTATAAAGGAATGAGCGGTTCATTATTCATTTTTCACCTTGCGATTGAGAATTTCACAGAGTGTTGGAGCATTTGCAAACTTGATTTCTGCAAAGATCTTTCAAAGACTTCTACAACGTGCTGTCGGCTATCCTAAGTAAAAGTGCAAATTTTGACATCTATCAAGGTATTATGTTCATCATCTTTGAAACTCTATTTCTTTCAAAATCATGGCCGCTAGTTCTTCCACAACAATGAAGAGTATGGAGAAGGAGTTGCTAAAAATTCAATTGGTAAGGAGTGACACCTGTGCGCCTCCTAATTTTTGAGCAGTTCCTGAGAGCGCCATCCAGGGTGATCTAACTAGAGACCTATCATTGATTCCACCTAAGGTACTCATGATACATGATATTAGGTCATGCTATATGTGCAAGATAATTGAAGTTGGTGATCATGAGCTTAGAGAATCTTACAACAAATTGTGCAAAGACGAAGCCCTAAAATTTGAACACAAACATTTAGCTGAGAGAGGGTTAAATTGTGCCCTAGAATTTCCAAGGGATTTCAGAATGGAATGGATCAAGATTGTTTTGAGTCATGTACATGACATGAACATATGGCTGGAAAATGGACCAGTTAAGATTAGAAAGGAAATCATCCATTGCGTAACTGGTTATCCAATTCTTAACAGGAAAAGAACCATGAGATGTCAAAGTAAGGAAAACATAGAAGAATTCACTGGAGCCATTTGGAATGAAAGAGGGATGACGATCTCTACTATTACAGATTTGGAGCTTGATTTTATGGTTAGGGTTATTGCTCATAGGTTTTATCAGTCGAGCCGACTAGAAAGTGTCCCATGCATTGAAGTCGACCAGGCTTGGAAAATTGTGAAGAAGGATCATACTTATGACCTTGTCGAGCTTCAACTGATGCAACTGGCTAAGAACCTTGCTTCAATCAGAAAGGAAAAGAATTCAATGTGTAAGTTTGGATCTCTGCTTGTTTATATATTTTTCTACATACATAATACATTTCCTACTTTTGGAAACATAGTGTGGAAAATAGACAGACCTATTACACAACAAATCAATGCATTTATTTAGAAATTAGGTGATAATTTTGACAGTGTGATGGGAACATATTTTGCCGAATTTAAGAAAAATATGAGATTGAGGAGTAGAATTCCTAGATCACTAGTTCAGAGACATTATGAGGATGTTTGTTTCCTAGTAGACACAGATTTCACCTATGTGCAAGCAGTAGTGCCGAGGGTATCATGGCTACAACCATTACCTTATGAAGTGAACATTGATGAGACATCTGCAACAATAACAACTCTATTGGCAGAGGAAATTGATGGTGCGACCAAACATTTTGGAAACTATGAAGAAGACGAATCCAAAATTTCTATGGATTTGATGGTTGGCACTATGGAGAGGAAAATAAAGAAGATTGTCAAAAATCTAAAGAAGATGGTTGGAATTGAGAGTGATGAAGAAGTAGAAGATGCAGCTTTGGATTTATCAATAGGACATGGAGAAGATATGTCTAGTGAAGAAGAAGAGAGTGAACCTGAAGAGGATATCACTGTGAAAGGTAAAGGGAAGCAATCAGTGGTTTCTAAGGCAACTAAAGTAAGTAAAGACAAACCTAAGGCTACACCTCCTATTTCTAATCGGCCTAGGACTAGGGCATCAACCATTTCATCTCAAGCAGAGTCAACAAAATTATATACAAAGAAGAATGTTGGAGAGAACAGTTCAGGGAAAAGAAAACAAGTTGGAACTAAGGCACTGCCGAGCATGCTTGAGAAGAGACTGAGAAGGAAACTAATCTTGGAAGAAGAAGAAGACAAGTAGAAAAAAGATACAGATGAACCGAGCAACATACCTACAGAATCACATTAACCAATGACCAGTATTGATGAGGTATGCAAGAATATTAGGAGTACAGCTGGCTTAGCAGGATTTAAATTTATCAACTATGAAAAGCAAAGCATAAATAACAAGCATAAGATTCAGGAAGCACTACTAGATATGATGTGTACATTCAAGATGACACTTGTAGAGATAGGAAACCTTGTTCCTATAGAGCTTTATGATATTTTATCACAAAAGAGATAGTATGCTTTGATGATCGAAAGACAGATAAGGGAAGGAACACTAGCTAAGGTCATTCCTGATTTAACCAAGAAACATATAGCTAAGTTTATTGAGCAATATCATGAGAAGTTTATTCCTAAAAAAAGAGCCTATAAAATATTGAAAAATGATGTTGAAGGTGTAGTACAAAAGAGGACCAAAATATGGAAGGAAACTTTTGGGTTAATCAAAAAGAAGGCCGATGAGAAAGGTGAAGGCACCTCAGAGCCGAAGGAAATGGAGGAAGAAACTGCTAGTGATCAAGAAAAGACTAAGACAAAACCACAAAATGAAATAGGAGATGGGAAAATTATAGATTTGACAATGGACAGTCCCATTGACACTACACTTAGAGAGAACAACAATGTGGATGTCAAGGATTAGAATGAGCTGGTAGACACAGGTATGCAATCGCCCATTCGGGAAATTGAGGTTGAGTTAGAGAAAGAAGGAGAAAATGAGGTAATAAATTCTAATCCACCTATTTACCCTAATTATAGAGTACTGAGAGAGAAGGTGTATGCATACATAAGAGATGTGCGAAGGGTTGTTTTGATAGAGGGAGCATAGATCTAGTAGAGTGAAAGTGCAGTGAGCAACAAAGAAAAGATATATCAGATTATTAGATCAAAGAAGGTATTGAAAAGAGGAGATCCATTATCAACATCAAAGTGCATATTGAAGGATTAGATCTTGAGACATTCTAACTGTGTGTGTATTTGGGAACCTGTTAAGAAAGATACAAACACTCAATAAGTCATTGCATTAGTTCAAAACGGTTAGACAAGCATGTAAAACCACCTAATATCGACCTATTGCCTGCTAACTAGGAAGAGTGTGATTAGTAACATATAAGCCCTCAGAATATGCTACAATCAGTGATGAATACAACCTTGCATGAAGGATTTTAGTTAAAAAAAAGCTAAAAATAAGTGAAACAAGCATTCTAGCTCTAAGCATGTGAATAATAACAATGGAAAAAGCATGAAATAAGAAGTGAAATACTAGTCTAGGATTAATCCAACAACATAGCAATATGTTTGTAATATAAGGTGAAGGCTTATTTACTCTAAAAAATGGCTTCTATTTATAGAAGAATGAGAGAGAGAGAGGGGACAAGGTGAATTAATGAGTTGAGAGACTCATTAATGGAGGTGTAAGAACCATTAATGCCCAAGGCATTAATAAGGCATGGGAGAGACATAGGCTTAAGACATCTTTCATTAATAAGGCATTAA
>MU223224.1:513289-531878 GCA_018584345.1 Thuja plicata | reverse complement strand
AGAGGAAAGGTCATTGGCTCTTAGAAGCCTGATGTATTGTAGAGTCTATAAATTCTGTAAAGAATTCAGTATATGGGGTCGGCAAACTGGTTATTGAAGCAGAAGTAATTCCATTTACAGAAGCTTTGTTCCTTGTTTGTTGTTCCATTTTAGTTCATATCTGCATGTGAATAGACAGGACAATTATATATGAAGCTATAATTATCTGCTAGATTCCATTTCATGTATGTGATTGCAGTGAAAGTAATTCTATTTACCTGTCATGTATAATTCTTCTCCTATTCACCTTGTTATTTAGATTGCATCTGAATGGAAAGTACAATTGTATACGGAGCTGTAATTTCTGCTTGAATTCCATTTCATGATTAGTAGTTGCAATCTAAGCAATTCTATTTGCTGTCTGTATATGATTCTGCTTCTGTTTTCATTAGTAGAATATAGATTCTTAGAATAGATAGGTTTAGTTAGAAGGTAGTCTTTCTGATGATCTATAATCAGCATTCTATTGAAGATTGTAGATTATCTTCACATTATCCTTGCCTGAATTGTTTGTGTCTACAAGCAATTTGGTTAAAAATTATAAGGAATAAACCTGATGATCGATAAAAAGACACATTCATTGCATATCAAACACAATCAGGGAGCTGTACCTATCAATTCAGAGGGTAGTGATAGATAACATACATTGACCCATTTGTTGGTGACATCCTTTTGTTCTCTCACCTTGGGTGCTAAAGAGTTAGAGATTACAAATCTAACGGGAGGATAAACTGTTAACCAACAAACTCTAGATAATAGCATTTCATGGAATCAACATTCCTTAGTCATCAATCCTATCAAGAAGGATTTGATAATTCTTGCTGGAGACTTTAATAATTTGTTACATGAATCTAAAAAAAAACAAGGAATAAACCCTCCTAAAAAATTTATGATGGTGTAGACACCCAAAAATGGTTCACACCCATGTCTCCCCTTTTTAACACATCTTCTATTATCTAATATTGTGTCGTTCTTCCATGTCATCGATTACTAATATTTCTCTCATTTTGGCCAAATTAATCATCTTCCTAAACCAATCCTAATCGATCCTAATCATTCCTAATCTTCCTAAATCAATCCAAGATCATTCCAAACTCATTTATATCATTATAGGGCATTGTCAAAGTTCATGAATGCCTCATCTCTTTTCAATCCTCCTTCGATAATGTTTTCAAAGTTCATCGATGCTATCATCGTAAATCTTGTCCAAGGTATTGCCAAAGTTCATCGATGCCTTATCATCATCAATCTTGGAGCATTATCAAGTTTTAATGTCTTCCCAAGAGCATTGTCCAAGATCATCTATGGCTCATCTCTTTTCATCATTCATTTGATAGCATTTTCCAAGTTCATCGATGCTATCACAATCAGTCCGTCATCACTAATTCACTAGTTTGTGCAAGTTCATCAATGCTATTGCAGATCATCATTATCTCAGGAACATTTTCCAAGTCCATCGATGTCTCCTTATTCTTTATCAATCTTTTAGCATCATTTAATAATTTTCATATATCATTATTTGATCTCATTTTCAAAGTTCATCAATGCCTCAAAGCTATCATAATCCTTATCAATATCATCAAAATCAGTTCAATTATGCAGTAATGCCTTTGATTTGGCCAATGATTCACTAATTTTCTCTCTTGGGATGGATAACCCATAGTTTATCCCTATTTCCTAATTGAATAAATAAATTGACTTTATTTATTCCCTTTTCCTAATGTCTCCCTAATTTAATTAATTTCAAAATTAATTAATTTTCTCATCTTTTGAATTATGGGATTTTCCTAATTCCTAAATTCCTAATTTGAGGGAATAATGAGTTTTTAAATTCAAAAATTAAACTCTTACTTTCCCTCCTTTAATTGTGCTTCATATCCCTATTAATTAGCTTCATGATTTCTTCCACCTTTCCCTATCCATTTTTTCCTAATTGTGCTTCTAATTTCCTATTAATTTGCTTCCATCTGTTAGGAATAACAGTCCACAAGACAACTGAGGGGGGGGGGGGGGGGGGGGGGGGTGAATCAATTTTGATATAGATTATTAAACTTTAAACTTAATAAACCAAATCTGCAAATGTAAATGCTAACACAGTAAATGCCAACACCATAACACAATATTTGTTGTCGAGGAAAACCTATTAAAGGTAAAACCCCAGTGGGAATTAACACCCACAAATAATGTACTAAGAGTATAGTATCCTTGTTAAAAGATTTATCCCTGTTAGGAGCTTGTTACAATATTACAGTACATAGTCCCTGTTAGGAGTCAAAAGAAATAGTAGGATCACTGCCAAGGCACACTGCTCAAAGAAGGTTAAAGTCACACTCAATGATTTACAATATGAACAAGTGTATAAAGAAAATACACAATTCAGTGAACTATTTGATAGCAACTATCTTTGCTTGGTTAGTTCCAATGAAGTACTCTTCTCATAAACTCTACTCTACATCCACTAGTCAAACAAGCTTCACAGCTTTCACTTCTCTTCCTTTTCAATCTCTGTCACATCTTTTCAAAAGAAAAGATCACTCATATATACCCTCTTACAATAATTCATTAGGTCGGCTAGCTAAGATTCTCTAATACATAAATAATTAATTAGGTCAACCAATTAAGGCTTTCCAATATAAAAATAATTATTTAACCCCTTGTTAAGATACACACAGTACCTATAACAAGTAAACATCATTTACAATACATCAATTATGCTTCCAGATCTGCAATCCATGCTCACAATTAATTTTACATGCTACATGTCTAAAGTTGGCCAACAATTAGGTCTTCTTTAGAATACACACCATAGCTGACGTCACCAGTAAAAAAACAACAATCAAACTCAGCCCATTATTCCAACATATGTCCGTTGTCCACCAATAAGCTCACATCATCTAAAATATCTTTGCCAGAAAGATATACTCAAAACAAAGAGACCTGCTCTATCTAGAATCACAGTTATAGTCCAGAAACTAGTCTTCACCAAATCATCTATACCATCCATAGTATGCAACATAAAGCCAAGAGACCTTAGGAATAATATCAAAATACATCCTTCTACATAAATCCAACTTTGATCATTCTAAATCATCTGTATAGTGTCCATACACTTCTTCCAGGCAAGTAACCCGTCTGTCGTCTTCACAAAAATATATGTTGACATCAGTGACAAAACATGAATATCAACAACATGATCAGTAACCAAGAATGATATCATCCAACAATATCCCCCTTTGGCATTGATGGAAACATATTGGAAAATCCATATGCATCAACCTAAAAGTACTCTCTCTCAATATAATCTTCTC
The DNA here is from genome assembly GCA_018584345.1 of Thuja plicata. Lineage (NCBI taxonomy): Eukaryota > Viridiplantae > Streptophyta > Pinopsida > Cupressales > Cupressaceae > Thuja > Thuja plicata. Next base: position 528,531 of record MU223224.1, on the reverse strand, counting down.
AATATCCTCAACACAAATCTCTTAAAATAGTAGGGATTTTCACATAGATTCCTTCCCCCTTTGAAAGCAATGGAAAAGGGTGCCTTAACTCATCTGTAGTCTTTTGTAAAGTGTATCTTTTTCAAATATTCATGTCCATCAACCAGGTGCAAGATCACCCAAATGTACTCCATAGTATTCTCCTGTAATCACTCCCCCTGAGGAGTAGATCCATACATCAAGTCCAGAGAATTATATAGCTCTGAGATCCACTAGACTAATGCATATCTACATCATTTAATTACCATTGGGAGGGGCCACCACCCCAAGCATGCTTCTGAGATATTCAAAAGCATCTTTTGGAAAAGGTTTAGTAAATATATCTGCTATCTATTCCTTTGTGCTGATATACTCTAGTTTAATCTCTTTATCTACTACCTTCTCCCTCAATGAATGATACTTAATAGAAATATGTTTAGTCTTTGAATGCATTACAAGATTCTTTGACATACTCACTGTGCTAGTTTTATCACAATGGATAACTACTGGTTCTTTAAAGATTATGCTAATATCTTTCAACATTTGTTTCATCCAAACAACTTGTGTATAGTTTATTACAGCAGCAACATACTCTGACTAAGCAGTAGATTGAGCAATACAGTTCTACTTCTTTCTCAACCAAGAAACCAATCTATTTCCAAGGAAAAATGCACCACCACTTGTACTCTTCCTATCATCCACATTACCTACCCAATCAACATTAGTATAAGCCTATAAAGTAAAATATTTTGATTTTTCATACCATAATCCACATTCTATTATCCCTTTCAAATATCTAAAAATTCTTTTTACAGCAACAAAATGTGTCTCTTTAGGATCTGCCTGATATATAGCCATAATTCCAATTGCATTGGTAATATCTAGTCTAGTGTGAGTTAGATATTATAGACCTCCAATCATCGATCTGTACTTAGTCTGAACAACACTTTGAGTCTCATCACTATTAGTCAGTTCATTTCTAGTAACCATAGGTGTCCCAACAGGTTTACAATCTTCCATTCAAAACTTTTTCAACATTTCCTTAAGATACTTGGTTTGAGATATAAAAATGCCATTGTTACTCTGATTAATATTTAAACCAAGAAAAAATTTCATCTCACCAATCATTGACATCTCGAATTCATTTTTCATTTCTTTAGAAAAATTCTTACTCATATTATCATTGCTTCCAAAAATAATATCATCAACAAAACTTCTACAATTAAGATTCCATCTTCATCAGTTCTCAACTATAAATTACTGTCTGCATTACCTTTTCTGAAACCAAGATGAAGTAGATATTTGTCTAGTCTTGCATACCATGCTCTTGGTGTCTGTTTCAGTCCATAAGTGCCTTCTTCAATCTGTAAAACATGTTTTCATCATCTGTCAAAGGAAAACCATCAAGTTGCTCAATGTAAACTTCTTCTTCTAGATAACCATTCAAGAATGTTGACTTCACATCCATTTCATAAACCTTAAAGTCTTTATGTGCAACATAAGCAAGAAATAGTCTCACAACCTTCAATCTAGCAACAGGAGAAATTTTTTCTTCATAGTCTATGCCTTCTTGTTGTGAATAGCCTTTACATACTAGTCTTTCCTTGTTTCTTACCACTGTTCCTTCCTCATCCATCTTATTTTTGAAAACCCATTTAGTACCAATCACATTTTTGTTCTTAGGTCTTGGAACCAATTCATGAGTATTATTTTTCTTTATCTATTCAAGTTCTTCTTCCATAGCTTTAGTCTAAGATTCATCTCTACATGCTTCATCAGTGGTCTTTGGTTCAACTTGAAAAATCAAACAGATCTCATCTCTAGCTCTAGATCTAGTCATCATACCTTTACTTGCATCACCAATAATTTGATCTTCAGGATGGATCTTCTTAACATACCTTGGTGTCTTTAGTGTCTCAGTAGCTTTAGTCTGTTCATCTTCAATCTCATTGTCAATCATCAAAGATTCTTCAGGTTCAACAATTACCTCTTTCATTTATGTAATCTGACCACAATCATACATTCTTTCCTGGATCTAAATTTTTTCATCTATCCTCACATTGGCACTTTCAATCAAATTTCTCAATCTCAGATTGAAACATTTATATGATTTAATCTTAGTGGAATAACCAAGAAAGATTCCTTCATCACTTATAGCATCAAAATTTCCTATCTCATCATCTCTCTTGATATAAAATTTACTACCAAATATTCTGAAATATTTTACAGTAGGCGTATGGTCAAACCATAATTCATAAGGATTCTTACTTGTACCTTCTCTGATCTAAAATATGTTTAGTGTGTACATAGCAGTGCCAACTACTTCTCTGTAGTAAACATGTGACACATTTCCTTCCAACAACATAGTCCTTGCATAATCTAATATAGTTCTATTTCTTTGCTCTGCTATCCCATTCTGTTGTGGAGTTCTAGGAGCTGATGTCTGTCTGTATATTCCTTTCTCTTCATAGTATGTATTAAATAGATTTGATGTAAACTCTCTTCCTCTGTTTGATCTCAAACACTTTATCTTCAAACTAGATTCATTCTCAACTTTTTCTTTGAATAACTTGAATTGTCAAATGCTTCAGATTTCTCTCTCAAGTATGTAACCCACATCATTCTAGAAAAGTCATCAAAAAATAGTATAAAGTACCTTTCACCATAGTATGATCTTGTTCGTGTAGGACCACACAAATATGTATGCACTAGATCCAACTTCCCTTTTGTTGAATAAGATTTTCTTTTGAAAGTGCTTCTAGTTTGCTTTCCCATAACACACTCTCTTCACATGATGTTAGATGGATTTACAATTTTAGGTAGATCTCTTACTTATTTTTTCATACTTGCCTTCACAATTTTATCAAAGTTAACATGATAAAATCTTCTGTGCCATAAACAACTGTCATCAACCTTCACAATAAAACAAGAAGCTTCAGATGTGTTTAATAAAAATACAATACCTCTGGATTTAGTACCAGATGCGATCAAGTCTCCTGCTTTACTTCTGATAGAGCATTTCTCATCAATGAATTTAAATTGATAACCCTTGTCTTCTAACTGTCCAACACTCATTATATTATGCTTAAGTCCATCAACAAGTAATACATTGTTACTGTTAGTCTTTCCATCCAAAGAAATATATCCAACTCCAATAATAAGCTTAGGAGTATTTTCACCAAATCTAACAACACCACCATCATGTCTTTTCAAACTTACAAACTTGTTTTTATCTCCTGTCATATGATGTGAACAACCACTATCTATAACCCATTCATATTTCCTTTCAACTTGGGATACTAAGGCTTTTTCCTCATGTATAGGTTCATCATCCTTAATAGCAATAAATCCAATTTCATCATACTCACCATCATCATCATCATCATATATACCCTCACTAGCATAATAAAATTCATTGTCTTTTGAATACTTAGACTTGAAAAACTTAGGTTTGTGCTTTGGAACTCTTGTAGGACATCTAAATGCAAAATGACCAATCTTGTTACATGAAAAAAATTTTCAAAGGTAATTTTCCTTCAAACTTTCCCTTACCTCTCTTTTCTCTTCTAGAAATCAGTGCCACAACTTCATCTAGCTTTGTTTCTTCTTCCTGTATCCATTCCCATTCATCAACATAGGCTCCAAGTTCTTCCCTTAGGTCATTACTGCTGGTGCTTGCATTTCTAGATATGGTCTTTTTGTTGTTGTGCACGGTTGCCTTGAATGCTGACTCAACTTTAGGTAAAGTGTCTCCCAATTTTGTAGCCTCAAATGTAGTTAGCTTTCCAATCAACATCTCTCTGGTAAAGTTCAGTGTCAAAGGTATAATCTCGTCTATATCTTGTACTTTGGTTCTATATGCAGGTGTCAAAGATTTGAGTATCTTTGTAATCACTTCTTCCTCATTGTAAGTGCCTCCAGAGTTTCTAATATGAGTAACCACTTCTATAATTCTCTGTCTATATGCCCTAATGTTCTCATCTTCTCTTGTCTTTAGTGATTCCATCTTTGTCTTCCAGTTTTGTAGCTTTACCTATTTTGTAAACTTATATCCAATATATAATGCTTCTAATCTTGACCAGATCTCATGTGCAGAATCCAAGTCCTTTACTTCAGTGAATTCTCCTTTTGAAAGTGCACTGATCAAAGATTCCCTTGCAACCATATTACATAAAAATATCTTCTTTTCATCTTCAGTGGCCTTCTCTAACTCATCCTTAGTTTCTATATTTTCATTCTTCTTTGTGATCATCCAGTAATCAATCCCCAGACATAGCAAATGTGTTCTCATCTTGTTCTACCAACTGTCAAAGTTTTCAGGATCAAACTTCGAACTATCCTTCCTATAGTAAGTCATCTTTAGGATCACCTCAAGCTGTTAAACTTTCTCTCTAAGGACCACAAGCTTTGATACCAATTGTTAGGAATAACAGTCCACAAGAAAACTAAGAGAGGGGGGGGGGGGGGGAATCAGTTGTGANGGGGGGGGGGGGGTGAATCAGTTGTGATATAGATTATTAAACTTTAAACTTTATAAACCAAATTTGCAAATGTAAATGCTAACACAGTAAATTCCAACACCATAACACAATATTTTTTGTCGAGGAAACCCTGTTAAAGGTAAAAACCCAGTGTGAATTAACACCCACAAATAATGTACTGAGAGTATAGTATCCTTGTTAAAAGATTTAGCCCTGTTAGGAGCTTGTTACAACATTACAGTACATAGTCCCTATTAGGAGATAGACCCTGTTAGGAGTAAAAAGAAATAGTAGGCTCACTGCCAAGGAACACTTCCCAAAGACGGTTAATTCCACCCTCAAGGATTCACAATCTGAATAAGTGTATAAAGAAAATACACAATTTAGTGAACTGTCTAATAGCAACTGTCTTTGCTTGGTCAGTTCCAATGAAGTACTCTTCTCATAAACTCTACTCTAGATACAATTGTTAAACAAGATTTGCATCTTTCATTTCTCTTCCTTTTCAATCTCTGTCACATATTTTCAAAAGAAATGATCACTCATATATACCCTCTTACAATAATTCATTAGGTCAGTGAGTTAAGCTTTCCTAATACACAAATAATTAATTAGGTCAGCCAATTAAGGCTTTCCAATATACAAATAATTATTTAACCTGTTGCTAAGATACACACAGTACCTAGAACAAGTAAACATCATTTATAATCCATTAATTATTCTTCCAGATCTTCAATCCATGCTCACAATTCATTTTACACTTTACATGTTTGAAGTCGGTCAGCAATTAGGTCTTCTTCATAATACACACCACAACTAATGTCATCAGTAACCAAACAACAATAGAACTCAACCCATTATTCCAACATATTTCCTCTATCCACTAGTAAGCTCACATCATCTGAAATATCTTCGCCAGAAAGATATAACCAAAACACAGAGACATGCTCTGTCTAGAATCCTAGTTACAGTCCAGAAACCAATCTTCACCAAATCAACTATACCATCTGCAGTATGAAACATAAAGCCAGGTGACCTTAGGAATAATGTCAACACACATCCTTCTACATAAATAGAACTTCAATCATTCTAAATCATCTATACAGTGTCCGTACACTTCTTCCAGTCAAGTAATCAGTTTGTCTTCTTCACATAAATATATGTTGACATCAGTGACAAAACATGAATATCAACAACATGATATTCAGAAATTCTCTTAAATGAGCATGACTTAACAATCCTTTCTATATTGAGATACATCCCAAGGAGTATCAAAAAGTTTGATCTTGGAGATAGCATGAGATGCCAGATGCCATTTGACAAACCAGGGTTTGGTCATAGAAGGTAGCATAAAGATACCCAATATCAAGTGAAAAAATATTCTATTTAAATCCTCTAACAAGGTCACACCTAACACTATGTTTGTAACCTTTAATAAGGTTGGCTCTTCATTGAGCTCACTTTAGAAGAGTGAAAATTTTGGGTTACCGGTCCCAATTGGTTTTTCCCTTAACAGGGTTTTCACATTAAAAATCCATGTGTCAATGTGTTTATGAGTCATTACTTTAGTGTTTTGCATTACACATAACTAATCTAGATTGATCGGTATACACTAAGCAATTTACTATTTTTTGGTAAATGAAAGACTGCTAATCAGTAAACAGTAAGAATAAGTTTTAACAGTGAACTCCGAGCAGTAGTTATTTGTTAAGATTGTTTGAAGGCATTCATCTTGTAGGACTGAAGATAACTAGAGGCTTAATATTGTGGTACTAGGTTTTTGGGTTGATTTATTGGAATATTTTTGAGGCCAATGATTCACCCCCCCTCTCATTTATTCTAAAAATTGGTATCAGAGCTTGTGTGCTTAGAAAGGGAGTTTAACAGCTCAAGCAAAAGATCACAAGATGAACAAATAAGATGTGCCCAAGTTGAATAAAGAAAAAATTGCATCATGGCAAAGTAGAATAAGACTCCACGTATCAAGTATTGGTAATGATGTTACTCAACACCTAGATACTGAATATGTGTTGCCTACATGACCTCACACACTTGAGAAATTGAGAGAAAAGCATGAACATAATTGCATGATGATTGAACTTGCTTCCTCACTCTCCGATGCTGAGTTTCAAGATGTCAAAACCTGCACCTCTGCAAAGAAAATGTTGGATAAATTAAAGATGGTACATGGAGGAGATGCTAATGTACTAAGAGCCAAGGAAGAAAGCCTAAGTAGAAGGTTTGATGACCTAAGAATGAAAGAAGGATAAAATATCACTCAATATAGCTGCAAAATCAAAGAGGTATTCAATTCTATTTGAGGAGTTGGAGGTGTACTTGAAGAAGAGATAGTGGTAAGTAAAATCCTAAGAACATTACTGCCTGTATAGGCTATTAGAGTATCTAGTATATATGAAATGAGAGAAGTTGCAAACAATACTGTTACTCTAGATAGTCTGATTGGTAGACTAATTTCATTTGAGATGAATAAATTTGATAATAGTGTCTTACTATCTATAGATTCTGCATTCAAATATTCTTTGAAAATAAGTAAGTCAAGTCATAGACACACTATTAGAAATGACAGTAAAAGTGATAGTGATGACCAAGGAGTTGATGAGATTGAAGCACTAAGGGCCCGTTTGGTTGCACCCCATAACACCGGGTTATGCAGCCCATAACCCGGTTATGGGGTGCAATTCCTTGTTTGGTGACCTCTAAATTGAATGCAAATATGGATTTGCAAATCCCCATTTGTGAAAAAATGTGGATGTCCAAATTCTTGCTGAAGAGGTGGAATGAATTTCATCTCCATGGTTTTCATAGAGATTAAAGCCATTTTAACTTCACCGTCGGGTCCAGTGCACTCCAAGGTTTGCATGATTAAATTGGTTTATATATCTTGTCGGGTCCGGAGCACTGCGTTGATTTAACTGTTGGAATGTGGATTTACAAATCCATCTTCCAGGGCAACCAAATAGTCCCAAAAAAGCATAACCGGGGTTTGCATAACCAGGGTATAGATAACCATGATTTGCATTATTTTTCAATTCCCCAACCAAATGGGCCCTAATGGAAAGAAGATTGTAGAGAGGAAAAGGTAGATATAAAGGTAAATTACCACTTGTATGTTTTTATTATAAATAGGTTGGACACTTTGCTGCAAGATGTCCTAAAAGAAGAAAAAATGATAGAACATATGAAAAGAAGTTTGACCAAGGTGATAACAGAGATTACCGAAGCAACTGACAATCTGACAGAAGAGATAACCGAGACTACAAGGACAAAGGAAAGAAAGCTTGTTACCTAGCTGAGAACAGAGTTGGAGACACTGACGCCGAATCTGATGAAGACATTGAGATGGTATTGTAGCCATGAAGGATGATTCAGAAAAAGAAGAAGAAAGGTATGTAGAGAATGCACTCATATCTAAGGTTAGTAAGAATGATGTCTGGATTATAGATAGTGGTTGCACTCACCACATGACCAGTGATAAAAAAAAGTTTGAAACTTTTGAATACTATAATGGTGGATCAATAAGAATGGGTAATGACACACCTTGTCTAGTTGAAGGTAAATGAACCATAATGTTGAATAACCTGATCAAATGTGAAAATGCTTACTGGGTAAAAGGACTGAATTATAACCTGCTGGGTGTTTCAAAACTGAATAACATAGGTCACCGAGTAGCATTTGAAAATAAGAAGGTAAAGATCTTCAATGAATCAAGAAGGTTGATCAGAAATGGTGAACAAACAAAAGGTAACCTTTTCTATCTTGATGACATTAAAATCACTTGTTTAATGGATAGAAACAAAGACATATAGCTGTGGCATTAAAGACTATGCCATGTGAATTTTGACAACATGATATAGATAAGAAATAAAAGAAGAGTAAGAGGCTTACCGAGCATGTCAAAGCCCGAACATATCACGTGCAAGAATGGTCTAAAAGGTAAAATGAAAAAGTCTAGTTTCAGGATTAAAGCCCATACATCTAATGCAATTCTAGAATTATTCCATACTGATATATGTGGACCTATGAGGACAAAGAGCTACTATGGAAATAGGTATTTCATTCTCTTTGTAGATGATTATTCTAGAATGATGACATTTATGTTCTTAAAAGATAAATCAGATGAATTCAAGATGTTTAAATATTATAAGGCTATGGTAGAAAAGAAAAGTGGTAAGGAATTGAAATGCTTAAGACTAGATAGAGGAGGGGAATTTATTTTAGATGAATTCACTAACTATTGCAATGAGCATGGAATTAAAAGACAGGTTTTTGCACCAAGAACACCACAACAACATGGAATTGTTGAAAGAAGAAACAAATCAATTGTTGATTGTGCAAGAACATTGATGATTGAGAAAGGAATCACTCAAAAGTTCTGGAGGGAAGTAGTCAGTACTGCTTTCTACATATTAAACAGAGTATAATTGAAGAAGGACACAAATAAGACACCCTATGAGCTTTGGTATGGTTGCACACCCAATTTAAGTTACTTCAGAATCTTTGGAAGTCAATGTTATATTTCAAAAGATAAAAGAAATGGAAATATTGACTCAAAAAGTGACAAAGGTATCTTTCTAGGGTATTCAACCAAAAGCAAGGCTTAGAAATGTCTTAACAAGTCCTCTAACAAGATCATTGCAAGTGCAAATGTAAGAATATATGAATTTGCAGAGAAGAATGATAAGGAAAGAAAAAAGAACTAGAAGACTACAACAGGTTTTTTTTACATTGAAGAACCTGACACTCTACCCAAGAAACTATGTATCGCTCCCAAGAAACAAACATTGCACCCAAGCATTAGGCTGCAATGATCAAAAATCAGGAAAATCCTCAAAATAATGTTCTGAGCGATGGAGATCAGAATGAAGGAAAAAATGATGATCATATTGATGCACAAAGAGCTGAACCAAAACTTGCCAAGTATGTCAGAAGAAATCATTTACAGAATCATCATAGGAGACAAGAAGGCTAGAATGAGAACAAGAAGTAAGTCACTAAACACTAGATGTTTAGTTTGTGATTTTGAGCCTAAATCTGTTAATACTACACTTGAAAATGAGGAATGAGCCAGTGCTATGAATAAAGAAATATAAAATATTGAGAAGAACAATACATGGACACTTGTACCAATACCTAATGACAAGAATCTCATCGGTATGAAATGGATATTTACCAAATGGATATTCAGAAACAAGCTGAATGAGAATGGAGAAGTCACAAGGAATAAAGCAAGATTAGTATGCAAGGGGTATGCACAAGAAGAAGGTATTGACTATGGAGAAACCTTTGAACCTATTGCTAGACTATAAGGAGTAATAATATTATTTGCTTATGCTGCATTCAAAGGATTCAAGGTATACCAGGTGGATGTAAAATCTGCATTCCTAAATGGAATACTGGAAGAAGAGGTATACATTGAACAACTGGAAGGGTTTGTTGATTCAAACAAGATAAAGATGGTATGTAGACTACATAAAGCCTTGTATGGATTAAAACAAGCACCTAGATCCTGGTATGAAAGACTTCACTCCTATATCATAAGCATTGAATTTGTAAAAAACAAGTGAAAATAGCAATCTATACTTAAAAGAAGATACCGATGGTAATGTTTTGATTTCTAAAATGTTTGTTGATGATATCATATTTGGGGGAAATGAAATGTTATGAAAATCCTTTGCTAATGAAATGAGAAAAGAGTTTGAAATGTCTATCTTTGGGGAGATCAAATTCTTTCTTGGTCTATAGAATCTTCAACAAGATGTAGACATATATATCACTCAATCCAAATACATCAAGGAAGTGCTGAAGATATTCAAGATGGAAGATTCCAAGCCAGTTGGATCACCTATGGCAACTAGATGTAAGTTGACAAAAGAAGAAAAATGAAATGAGGTAAATCAGACCTTGTGTAGATCAATGATTAGAAAAATAGTGTACGTTGTTCGTACCAGCCCATATACAACACATGCAGTTGGAATAGTTGTAAGATTCTCTGCTAATCCCAAAGAATCACATATGATTGTTGTCAAGAGAATTATGAGATATCTAAAGAACATCGAGGACTACAGATTATGGTATAAAAGAGAAGGAAAATTTGAGCTTCAAGTCTATACAGACACTGATTGGGATGGAAACATAGATGACTGAAAGAGCACAACTGGAGGAGCATTCTTCATGGGTGAAAAAATTGTCACATGGATCAACAAGAAGCAAGGATGCATCTCACAGTCTACTATAGAAGAAAAATATGTGACTGTTGTTGCAAACTTCTCTAATATTGCATGGATCAAAAAATTACTGGAAGGTATGAATATGAATATTCTCAAACTAGTGATTATCTATTGTGATAGTACCAATGCAATAAACATATCAAAGAATCTAGTCATGCATGCTAAGACTAAGCCTATATCAATCAAGTATCATTACTTAAGAGAACAAGTGCAAGCAAAAGAAGTGAGACTAGAATATGTTCAATCAAAGGAAGAATTAGTTGATATATTCACAAAGTCATTACCAAAAGATATATTTGAGTACCTGAGACTGAGACTATGTGTCCAACCCTTGTCTATCGGTTAGTAAGCTGACAAGTAGGCTGAATCAACCTACACACTATCAAAAGATCATTCATGTTGATGCAAGTAAGAAAGATGGACTGCAAAGATACATTTGTATACAGCAAGGTACAAATCTGCACCGAACTCCAGAGATAATTTTGGCTAATACATAGTCACTGTATTGCTGATGGATAGGGAAATTCAAGGAGAATATTATAAAAAGGATGGAAGAATTGTTTGGCATTGTTATCAAAGGGAGAGATTATATCATTATCCATTCATTATCCATGGAGAGAAGTTCCTAAGAATTCAAAGGGAGAGTTAATCATTATCCAAAGGGAGAGATTACATATGAAATATCCATCAAAGGAAGAGAAGTAACATAAGGGAGAGAATACATACTAAGGGAGAGATTGTTTTCAAAAGAAAAAGATATAATCAAGGAGAGGAATAGTCAAGGGAGAGTACATATCAGAAACAAAATCAAAAGCTAATACATCTATTGATGACATGAAGCTGATTGAATGTTTGATAATGTTAAGTTGAAGATAATGCAAGACATTAAATTAGTTAATGGTTTGTATTGTCATTGTTGTCAACTTGATATCATGTGTACGATCATGTACAAAATGCCAAAGAATTTAGAGAATAAATGGAACAAAGATTATGCTTTCAGAAATGCATAAAGTCAAGTATTCACTAAGTGATAAATAACATTGACGGAGTGCACACCATCGGTAAAAGAAAAGAACCAAAGTCATAGTGATACCCGAAGAGCAGAAGACAGTGTTGCCCGATGAAGCAAAATCACAGGATGCCCGATGAGCTAAAAATAGAGTTCCCTGACGAGTAAAATCCAATGATGCCTGACGAATGGAGATCCTAAAGCTGACTGGAGTCACACCGACAGAAATGGTAGTTGTCACCGACAACTAACTATAGAATTGACCGACAGAATAGAGAGTTAAGAAAATAACAAAATATCTAGCTGGAAAGAGCTAAAGATAGACTTAACTGGTTGTTTTCATTGTTTTATTCGACCAAAGTTAAGTGATTAATTTAAAGAAGATTTGTACAGCTGGCATAAAGATAACTATGAGATAAATTAGGAGTTATGCTTCAAATAAGATTGGCTAGATTATTTTTCACACCAAGAATCAAGAATCAAGAATCAAGAATCAAGAAATGGTGAATATCATGTCTATATAAGAGACAAGATTAATTAATTTTTGTAATCACATGGAAGGGGATGAATAGAAAGAGGATGCTGAAGAGAAACTGATGAAGGATAACTTCATACAGTTCTGATCAATCAAGATGAAGGAGAGCTAAAGAATTCTACAGACACCGACAAACAGTGAAGCACAACATCATAGAGTAGAAAGTGTGAAGCATAAAGAATTGAATTGATACATTGATCAGAGAGGTAATGTAATTAAATAGATTAAAAAATCTACAATTCAAGTTGCATTAGAAATAGGTCATTGTGTTTCAGTTTAACCATTGAAGCATCAAGTCTCTTAACAAAGTAGGACTTAGTAGTCTTCTATATATTGAGGTACATCCCAAGGAGTGCCAAAAAGGTTGATTCATGAAAGTTGCATTAGACTTGCCAGATACCTATTGATAGTCTAAGAAGAAGGCTGATTTAAGGATAGTAGAAAGATTTTCCTAAAGCCTATTGATAGTCTAAGAAGGAGGCTGATTCAAGGATGGTAGCAAATAGAAGTGCGATACTAAGTGACAACCTCTATGTATAAAATCTTCTAACAAGGTCACACCTAACAATGTGTTTGTAACCTTTAATAGGGTTGGCTCCTAACAGGGCTCATTTCAGAAGAGTGAAAATTTGGGGTACCGGTCCCAGTGGTTTTTTTCCCCTTAACAGGGTTTGCACATTAAAATCCATGTATTATGTGTGTATGGTCTATTACTTTATTGTTTTACATTTCACATATGCATTTCTAGATTGATCGGTATACTCTGCATATTTATTGAGTGTCGGTAAATAGTTTTTACTGCTTATTGGTAATCAAGGAGAATAAGGTCAGAAAAGGAAAATTGATAGATAGTTAAATCATTAATAGTATTTCATGGCATGCATCTTGTAGGGACTTAATAATTTGAGATTTATTGATTGGTGGTTAAGTTTAAGGATAAGTTTTTGAAGCCACTGATTAACCCCCCCTCTCAGTTATTACTAATAATTGGTATCAGAGCTTGTGTGCTTAGAAGGAAGGTTTCAAAACCTAAGTCAGGATTACAAGTTGAATAGACGAGATGTGCCCAAGTTGAACAAAGACAACTTTGATTCATGGCAAAGTAGGATAAGACTCCACTTATCAGGTATTGGTAATGATGTTACTCAATTCCTAGATACTAAATATGTGTTTCCTACAGGAGTATTGACAATAGATCAATTAAGAGAGAAGCATGAGCATAACTGCATGGTTATAGATCTTTCTTCCTCACTCTCCGATGCTAAATTTGAAGATGTGAAGGATTGAAAAAATACAAAGAAAATGTGGGACAAACTGAAGCTTGTACATGAAGGTGATACAAATGTTCTGAGAGCCAAGGCAGAAAGCCTTAGAGGAAAATTTGATGATCTCAGAATGAAAGAAGGAGAAAACATCACACAGTATAGCACAAGAATAAAAGAAGTAGTCAATGCCATACGAGGTGTTGGAGGTACACTTGAAGAGGAGACAGTGGTAAGTAAAATCTTAAAAACCCTTTTTCCTGTATATGCTATTAGAGTTTCTGCCATTCAAGAAATGAGAGCAGTAGCAAACAACATTGTTACTCTTGATAGTTTAATTGGTAGACTGATTTCGTTTGAAATGAGTAACTTTGACAATAGTGTCTTACCAAAATTAGAGTCTGCATTTAAGTCTTCTATGAAAATAAGCAAATCCAGTCATAGATACTCATCTAGAAAAGACAGTGAAAGTGAAAGTGAAGAAGAAGATCTAGATGAAATAAAAGCACTTATGGCTAGAAGAGTATAGAGAGGAAAAGGTAAATACAAAGGCAAGTTACCACTTGTATGCTTTAATTGTAAAGAGATTGGACACTTTGCTGCAAGATGTCCTAACAGAAGAAAAGAGGACAGAAGTAATGATAGACCTTTTGAGAAGAAATCTGACAGAGGTGATAACAAAGATTATAGAGGTTACCGACAATCAGAAAGAAGAGATACCCGAGACTATAAGGATAAAGGTAAGAAGGATAGCTACCTAGCTGCTTGCAAAGATGATGATACTAACATCGAATGTAATGAAGACATCGAGATGGTTTTTGTAGTTGTGAAGGATGATTCAGATGAAGATGAAAGGTATGTAGAAACTACACTCATATCTAAGGTTAGTAAAAATGACATCTAGATTATAGATAGTGGCTACACTCACCACATGATCGGTGACAAAGAAAAGTTTAACACTTTTGAGTATTATAATGGTGGTACAGTACGAATGGGTAATGATACACCTTGTCTAGTTGAAGGTAAAGGAACTATAATGTTGAATAACCTGATTAAATGTGAAAATGATTATTGGGTAAAAGGATTGAATTATAATCTATTGAGTGTTTCTCAGCTGAATAATTCAATTCACAGAGTAGCATTTGAGAACAGGAAGGAAAAGATCTTCAATGAATTAGGAAAAATGATTGGAACTGGTGAACAGACTAAAGGTAACTTATTCTATCTGAATGATACTAACACCACTTGCTTAATGACTAGAAATGAAGACATAGGGTTGTGGCACAAAATATTGTGTCATGTGAATTTTGACAACATGATAAAAATAAGCAGAATAATAAATGTAAGAGGCTTACCGACGATGACAAAGCCAGACAACATCATGTGCAAAAATTGTCAAAAAGGTAAAATGACAAAGTCTAGTTTCAAAAGTAAAACCCATACATCTGATGATATTTTAGAATTAGTACATACTGATTTATGTGGACCTATGAGGACAAAGAGATATTATGGAGATAGATATTTTATTGTCTTTGTTGATGATTACTCTAGAATGATGACAATTATGTTTCTAAAAGATAAATCTGAAGCATTCAAGATGTTTAAATGGTATAATGCTATGGTAGAAAAACAAAGTGGTAAGGATTTGAAATGTTTGAGATCAGATAGAGGAGGAGAATTTATATCAGA